>VSMD01051450.1:0-156105 GCA_008750895.1 Mirza zaza
TTTGAGACAGAGTCTCACTTTATTGCCCAGGCTAGAGTGAGTGCCGTGGCGTCAGCCTAGCTCACAGCAACCTCAAACTCCTGGGCTCAAGCAATCCTGCTGCCTCAGCCTCCCGAGTAGCTGGGACTACAGGCATGCGCCACCATGCCCAGCTAATTTTTTTCTATATATATTAGTTGGCCAATTAATTTCTTTCTATTTCTAGTAGAGATGGGGTCTCGCTCTTGCTCAGGCTGGTCTCGAACTCCTGAGCTCAAACGATCCGCCCACCTCGGCCTCCCAGAGAGCTAGGATTACAGGCTTGAGCCACCGAGCCCGGCCTGGCTGCTCTTTCTAAGTAAACTTTTCTGGGCGGTGCTGACTCCAACTGGAAACCCAGAACCTTATTGGGGTAGATCGCAGTCCTGGGGCCAAGCAGACTCAACAGTAGAAGGAGGATTCCAAATGTTTTAACAGGCAGAATTTTCTAGAAGACTTGTAGATTGGTGCTTAGTTACAATATTTTAAAAATTGAAAGGTGGGGGAGGGTAACTCAGGAAGACTTTTCTATATGGCTTAATAATTAATGTTATAAAAAACCAAGGCAGAGAGAAAAAAATGTATCTGCCCCATGAAGGTTGGGTTTTTTTTCTTTGCCAAGCTTATCCGACTGATCTCCACTGTGGGGAGTCGAATTGGGGCTGTTGTGCCCCAGCAGTTTCTGTGCAGCGGGACGTGATGACAGGGCCTGGCTTCGGGTCCAGCCGTCACTGACTTCTTCCTGGGGTGGGGACTGTCTTCGTGGCTGTGACAGACAAGGAGAAAACCAATGTCTCTTAGCGACGCACGCAAGATGTTATTATTTTTGTGGTTGGTGAGATCTAGTCTGTTGCACTCCCAAATAAGTTTCCTAGCTGAAATTTCTAGACCAATTTTCAACCTTTACTGAGACTATTTTTCCGTAGGGGACTCCATTAAGCTTCTGATGGTGCGATGTGACTTCTAAACACATAAATATTTGTGTACCTTTGTGTGTGTGCTTCCTAGGGGCTAGTTATTATCCTAAGTGCTTACAAGGTATTAAGCCACTTAAGGCTCACATCAATTCTGTATAGCTGGTTCTTGTATGATTCCCATTTTATGGATGGATAAACAGTGGGTCAGTTACTCGGCCAAGCTCACACAGCAAGTGCGTGTCCCCGAGCCACAGTCTCACCCAGTGCTGTTGGCGCCTGGCGCCTGCTCTCCTCAACGCTACACCTCTGCACGGAAGAGGTAAACAAGTTAAAGTGTGTAGTCCCAATGATGTTTTGTTTTCTTGCAGGAGTGACTGGGTGACATCCTACAAGGTCATGGTGAGCAATGACAGCCATACCTGGGTCACTGTTAAGAACGGATCTGGAGACATGGTGAGTCTCTTCTTCCTGCTGACCGTGCCCTTGGTGCCTGGGTGTGTGAGGCTCTGCAAAGGGAGGCGATGTGTGACCTGTCCCTTGGAGGTTTGCTGATTCCGTGTTGACTCGAACCTCCCGTGAGAGTCTGATGGACAGAGACCCACTTCCCATTCCCTGGAGCTCAGTGGCCCACATAAAATCCAGCCTTTATTTACTCCAATAAAAGAGCTGCTGGGATGCAGCCTCTTGCATCATGCACAAGTTGGCCCTGGAAGATACGTGCACGGGGCAGGTGTGGCCCTGCAGCTACGCGTAGTGGTTTCCCAACTTGCTTTAATGACCTTGATCTTTTAGCTGCATGGTTGGCTCCAGCTTAATCAGTTCTGATCCTGCCACTTTCTTCCTCTGATGCTCAAATGCACGTTCCTAGCATGGCATCCAATGTCTTACACGTCTGACTACACGTATAGCCTGCCTTGTCAGCCTTCGTCCTCACTCTTACCCCGCGTGCACAGTCCTGGGGGCCAAAGTGAGCCAGCCGCCCCTCTGCCTGTGAATCCTGTCTCTGGGCTTCTGTAACCATTGCTGTCAGTTTTCCCTAGAACCCTTCTCATCCCGGCAGATCCAAGCAGTTTTCCCTTGGTGCCCGTTCAAACAGCACCTTCTCCCCCAGTGCTTAGCCTGGTCCCCTCCTGGAATCTCAGAGCTCTCTGGCTGTCCCTTTGCCGTGACGTGACCATATTTCTCCTACAACGTAGAATCACCAACGCTCCTCCCCCTACCGCATGCGCCAGCTAGACAGAGGCTCCCTGCGGGCAGGGCCAGGCTGATCCTCTTTTCTCCCCAATGCCCGGCACAGGAGAGGTTGTCTCAGCATTGAAGCGGACCACTGCCTCTTTGATCCGTTGATAAGCAAGCTCTGAAACTCTCCTTTTCCCCCCTTGGGCACAAACAGGTCTTCGAAGGAAACACTGAGAAGGAGATCCCCGTCCTCAACGAGCTGCCGCTCCCCATGGTGGCCCGCTACATTCGCGTCAACCCGCGCTCCTGGTTTGACAACGGGAGCATCTGTCTGAGGATGGAGATCCTCGGCTGCCCGCTGCCAGGTGAGTCTGCCCTCCTGTCTCCCTGCAGGGCGGGAGGCAGGTGCCCAGCCTCGGCGCGTGAAAGCAACCCGAGCCGCAGTTTTCTCGTGGGAAAACATAATACATGTCTATTGTAGAATATTTAGAAAACATCGGTGGCCAAAGAGAAAATAAACATTTCGCATACTCCCACTGGGAAGCGCTGCGAGCGTTTGGGGTGCCGAAGTTCCTTGCCGAGGGCAGCGCTGCCTACCGCAGCGTCAAGGTGGTGCGGGCCACTCAGAAGCGAGCACAAAAGAACTGTGTGAATATCGGGGGACACACTTATTTGTTGTTGACAGATCCCACTACACTGGGCAGCGGCAGTGGGGCAGGAGGAGGCAGATGTTCATTTTAAACTCGACTGTTTTTTACATGGTCTGTTTTTGATTTAAATAGCTCCGCTTGGATGCCTTTGCCTTTGGGTAAATGCTCACTCTATTAGATTGCATTCCCTTGCCCTGTTTTCGCATGATGGTATTTGGGCGCAACTTCAGGGGGCCTTAAGGAAAGGGGTTTGAATCCTTGTGTGCCATCTGGGTCTTTGGCACCGTCTGCTCGGGACAGGCTGACCTGGTGGGGCTCGTGGCTTCTCCTTGTGGCCTGTCAGGGGTTGTGGGCTCGTGCCCACGTGGAGCCTGTAGGCACAGCTCTTCCTCCTGACCAGACGTCTCTGGGGAAGGCAGCTGGCCCCGAGAGCACCTGCAGTAGCTCACGGCGGCCTGCAGGGACTTCCGCACGCCCGTCCACCCGCAGCGAGCCCATGGGGACAGGGGCACAGCGGTGGCTCCTGCCTCTCTCACTCTCCCCTCTGGTGTGGCCTCCTGCTCTGCCCATCGTGCCGTGCGGCCTGGCCCCAGCCCTGCCAGCACCTCCTGGGGGCAGGGGACCAGCTCTGGTGCTATTTCTGTAGTTACTCCCCCTATATTGTGTTTTCGAAGCATATTAAAAGTCATTTTATTGTTTTTTTCTCAACCTCATACTATTCATTATCTTGTTTTGCCAAGCATGGATTTTTACAACACAAACCTTGTATTGGTGAGAAAGACAGCCCCATCTTCCTACCTACCCTCACTCCAGACAGATTTTTGTTTTGTATCTGTTTGTACTTACTAGATTGTGAATTTTTTTTCATGTCATTAAAACCATTAGAGACCATCTGTCCCATGGATTCCTTCTAGCCTAGTCCATGGACAAAAATCTCACGATTGCAATCTGCCTCATGTAGTTGGAAATTCAGTTGTTTCCAATATTTTGATTCTGTAAACAACCTCCCAATGAACACTCTCATTTCTCCGTTGTTCCGTGTGTGTGTCCTCAGTTATTTCCTGAAATTAGATGATGACAGGTAGGATTGTTGGTGCAAAGAACGTGCACAATTTCAAGGCTGATTTAGAGAGTGCTGAAGCCCTGCCGGGTTTGGGATTTGTGTCCTTCCGTGGCTGGTTAGTGCTGGAACTGCAGCCACAGGCCCAGCCCCTGCTCTCCTGGGCCGGCCGGGCTCTCCCAGCAACGAGCATCCGTGGGCACAGACGTCCCCGCTGCCCGCAGGGAGGGCTCGTGGCTCTGGCCATCTTTGTGACAGGCCGAGAGCCTTACTCTCCTGTTCTGCTCGGCGCAGCCTTGGTCTGCTTGCTTTCAAAAGTAAGGTCACGGATTTTCTCTGCGGGCAGGAATTCATCTGTTGTTGGTAAAGGGCAAAGGGCAGCCTGGGAGAGTCTCATGAAATAAATATTTCCCTGTGAAGTTATTCTGGGTGGGCATGTGTTTGAAGATAGGTCCTGGAGGTCCTTTAAACACTCACAAAGGCAGAGTTACACTGTGCAGTCTGAATTCAAGTATGGACTCACAATGGTTCTATTTTCCACCCCCAGATATTTAGGGCCATTTTTCTTCTAGAAGTGACTTAGCCGTCAGCTCCGAGGGGCTTTGGCTGTTCACGCATGCTGCCTGGTGGGGGTCACGTCTAAGGACTAGGGGGGCACAGGGGCCCCGAATGAGCCTTCCTTGTTGCCCTGGTGCCAGTGAGACTCCTCTGTAGAAGGAAGTGAGGCCATAGCCAGGGATGGCCCAGCCAGCCCAGCTGCCCAAAGCCGGTGACCTCGTGGTCAGAGTGCAGCCACCCTGAGAGTGCTTCCCGGAACTCTTCTTTACGAAAAATCCATTTCGCTTTCCGCATCTCTGCCCCTCCACCCCTACCCTTTCCTGTGGACTCTCTGGTGGGAGCGAGGAGGGTGATGGTGCTTTTTTAGACTTCACAAATAATGTTTCCAAAAGTTTTTTTAGCTGGAAAGTGAATTACTATATACCGTGGTCTTGTAATAGGACTTTTAAAGCTCACAAATAAAAGAAAATGGGCATTTGTTGTTTAATGGACACAGAGTTTGAGTTTTATAGATGAAAGAGTTCTGGAGGTGGATGGTCGTGTTGGTTTCACAACACCGTGAGTGTGTGTAACACTACTGAACTACTCACCTGAAGGTGGTTACGATGGTAAATTTTATGTGGGTGTACTTTACCACAATTAAATGTGAAAATAATTTTGTTGCTATTAATTTTAAAAAGTAAAAAAAAAAAAAAGTCAAGTCTTTTCCCCAAGTTTGAATGGACTTGTCCATTTTGGACTAAATATGTGTGCTTATCGGAGTCTGGGGAGAGCTTCTGAAGTTTTTTATAATGAAACATTCAGGTGAAGACTTATGCTAGCTGACTTCAAGATCAGGGCCTTGGTTTTCAGGGATTTTGCTGCTACAAACAACACTGCAGTGCTCACTGCCTGGTTCTTAAAAGGACCCCGTGAGGTTCGCACGCAAATGCCCCACAGGGTGACGGGGTTGGTGCCCAGCCTCTTGGGAAATGGCCTTCAAGATAGGCTTAGCAGCATTTATCACGAGTGTGTGACTTTGAACTCTCTGGGGGAAGTTGGCAATGCCCACCTCCTCTTCCCGGGCTCGGGCTCGGGGCTAAGTGACTGCCCTCCCTCTGCACAGCACCGAGGTGTCCCAGGTTCTTGGGTTTGACTCAGAATCTGGCGATGGGCCATGTGGAGGTCTGTGCACAGGATCCTGTTCTCACTGGAGCACAGAGCCGGACAGTGCCCAAGAGTCATTCCCGTGGGCTGGCCGGGACCCATTGAAATGCCGGTCTCCTTCCTCCTGGCACGGGTCCCCAGTTGTTGGTCATCAGTTCATAATGGCTGAAAAGTTATCGTAATTGTGAACCTACCACCTGCCTTGCTGAAATGCACTGATAACATCTCAGCCGGCTCCCCCCCATCAATATGTGTAAACTGGCGGAAGTACTGGCTGTCACTCCGTGGGGTCACCAGAGGTGCAGAGACTTTTGACATCAGTCTGATTGCGCTCTTCCTGCATAGGCCTGTCTTCTGTGCCCCAGTCCTATCTCTGTCGTCCTCTAACTTCCTGTCTCGGCCTTCTGGGTCGGGGGTGGCGGGTGGGATGTCTGGCGAGTTTAGATAGAGACCCTCTCCCGTCGGGCGAGGTGGTGCCTGGCCTTTCAAAACCACGAGCCGCTACTCCCCTAGAAAGCAGAGGAGGCTGCTCTCGTTTCTGTTTTCAATTGCCCAGCAGCTCTTCCATTTCTGGTCTGTGAACATCGTGAGGACCAGATGGGATCGTGTTTGTGGAGTGCCCGCACGTGGCAAGTCCTCAGCACGTTGTATTCCCCTCCTTTCCCTTCTTCCTCCCGGTACTGCCCTGGGTTTGGCCGTTGGGCTCCAGGGCTTCAGTGAACACTCTGAAGGACTCGTGTCCGCGCTCACCAGACCCCACGGATGTGGGTGCATGTGACAGAAGATATTCCGTCTCTGCTCATCTCCGTTATCTTTGTCCTGGTTTTGTTTTCTGCCCTCTCTGCGTGGACTTGCTGATGGGGCTAAACCTCTACTTCTCCAGCAACGAGGATGCCAAGGCCTCTCCCCCAGGTCTCCCCTGTACAGAAGACGCTGGGATTTGAGGCTGAGGGGGCAGGTCACATGGGGAGCCACAGACTTCCCTCCTGCCTCATCTCAAACTCTGGCCTGGGCTCGCCACACAGCAGGAAGCCCCTTCTCCCCGCACAGAAGCAGCTCGGCTCGGGAAGACGGGCGGTCCTCTCCCAGTGGGCTTTTGCGCGGTGCTCGCCACGACCGACCGCACTGGGCTGAATAGTGTCCCTCGGAATTCCTGTCCACCCAGAGCCTCAGATGCGGCCTCATGAGGAGATAGAGTCCTTGCAGATGTAATCGGTCGGGATGAGGTCACGCTGGATTGAGGGGGGCCCTACGTCCTATGGCTGGAGTCCTTCAGAAGAACAGAGACACGGCGAACAGGGAGAACGCCACGCGGCGGCGGAGGCAGAGATGGAAGTGATGTGGCTGCAAGCCGAGGAGTGCCGGCAGCCACCGGAAGTGGGAGGAGGCAAGGAAGGAGCCTCCCCGAGCGCCTTTAGGAAGAGCTCGGCCGGGCGTTTGAACTCTGCCCTTCAGAACCCCGGGAGAATAA
Source organism: Mirza zaza (assembly GCA_008750895.1). Classification (NCBI taxonomy): domain Eukaryota; kingdom Metazoa; phylum Chordata; class Mammalia; order Primates; family Cheirogaleidae; genus Mirza; species Mirza zaza. The sequence goes on from VSMD01051450.1 coordinate 7,000, forward strand.
ACTTCTGTTGCTTTAGGCCACCTAGTTTGTGGCACTTTGTCACGGCAGCCGGGGAAGTGAACACTCTGACGGACCCGAAGATGCAAACGGTGTCACGGCTGTCCTGGGCATCTGGCTTCAGTCCACTGCCCCTCCACCCTGCCTTGCACTTCCGTTCCGCTGTGGCCGTGGGGTGACAGCATCACAGCATCAGGTGGGCCCCTTCAGAGGGCTCCTGCACCCTTGGAAGTGTTTCTTTTCATAACTGGCCTTTCCTAAATAACCTGATTGGAACATCCATCCACTCACTCACTCACTCGTTCATTTGTCAAATACTAATGGAGCCCCTGCTTTGAGGCAGGCCCCAGGCGTCTGAGATGAGCTGACCCAGCTGCTGCCCCGGGCTCTCACGGCACCATACGGTGAGGGTGACACGTCTGCCCCGTGGGGCACCTTTCCCCAGCGTGTCCTTCTCAGATGAGGTGGGACCAGACCTCGCTGGCCGCACCTGTCCCCACTGTGGCAGACGGCTGCTTGCCCTTGCTGAGTTTACGTAAAGGTGAGATTGCTCCTTCTGGTCCCGCTGCCCCGAGTTGGTGATCGTGGGACACTGCTAAACAGCCATCCTCTCAAACACCATCTCCGCTGGCAGCTTCCCTGCCAGTCAGCCTGCAGACCGACCAAGTCCGTACGCACACATGGCGTGTGCCCTCTTAGGAGCCGTGGGGGGTGGGGGGCTCGATGCTCTCGCCAACAGGAATGACCCAGGATCGGGTGGGTCTCTTCCTGGGGCCCACAGCTCCTGTGTTTCTTCTCTTGGCCTTGCTCCGTAGGGACGACCTTGTCATCAGAGCAGTTGGATGGGGCCCGGGCAAGTCTGACTTTTCATCAGAGAGCCAGCTCCTCGTGGGAGGGGTTTGCCGCTCAGCTGGCACGTGGTCCCGGGCCATCTGCGTTCAGGGGTCTACTGGGCATGCCGGGGCTTAGGGGGCTCACAGCGCCATAGTGGTCGGCAGCTCCGTGGGTGAGCGGCTGGCCTCGTGGCAGGTAAAGGAAGATCTGTCGTGGCTAGGCACCCCTGCTGTCTTCCCCTGTCCTCAGAGAGCACTTCATGGCCAGTGATTCTTTTTTTATTATTATTGAGATAAAATTCTTATATCTACGATAACTCTTTTAAAGCATACGGTACGGTTCGGTGATATTTAGTGCATCATAATGTTGTACAAGCACCAGCTCTCTCTAGTTTCAAGCCTTTGTCATGGTCCCTAAAAACGCCCTGAACAGGTATGTAATCACTCCCCAGTCCTGCTCTGCTGGCCCCTGCTCACCTCTAATCTGCCCTGTCCCTCGGATATCCCCGTTCTGGATGTAGATGCAGCTTCGTGACTGCAGAGGTGGCCCCTGCCCGGCAGAGAGGCCGCCCCTGCCCCAGCTGAGCGAGCACCCTGGAAGTCAAAGTCCCAGCCAGGAAGCAGCAGCGGCAAAGCAGAGCAGCCGAGGACCTTGATGCTCTCCCTGAACTCCCAGCGATGGCATCCGGCCTGGGATTACTGCTGCTCTTGCAGGAATAGTCCCGTGTAGTGAGCGGGGCTTGATTTAGGAGCCCTGAGCTGTGGCTGGGGCGAGGCTGAGAAGGGTTTGACTCTGCCAGGCCAACTTGGGACCTCCTTCCCTCCTTCCCTCCCTCTCCTCTCCCTGCCCGTCCCTTTTCCGTCTGTGTGCACTTTCACGCGGTCCCTGCAGAGTTCACAGGCCAGCTGTGAGCCGGGGGACGGGCTGTGGCCACCTCCATGACCAGGCCTCCTGCCACTCACACTCAACTCTCATCCAACCTCACTTTCCCCACCCTCCTTCTAAACAGGCCGTGGGTGTGCACAGGGGACCCGGGAATGTCCAGTTGTTCGCTCCCGTGTATGGGGGCGATTCCTGCTGGAGCTGCTCGGACCCCCGGAGCAGATGCCCAGTGTCGGAAGGAAGGCAGCTGGAAGTGGGGTCTCCGTCTCGCGCTCTCCTGTGTCTCTCGTCTCTTTCTGTCTCTCCTGTATCCTTTCTGAAACGGAAGATGAAGCGCGCAGCCTTTGCATAGCGTCCGTGGGTGTGTGCGCTCCTTCCTCGAGCCTTGGGCGAGCCCCTTGTTGTCGGGGGCTCCCACCGTTCCCCCTCGTTTCCAGCGTCTCACACGGCTCTGGGCACATCCCCTGTGCTCAGTGAATGAAGTGCCCAACACAGGGTGGCTCAGAATAGCGGAAGTTTATCATTTCCCAGTTCTGGAGGCTCCACGTCTGAGATGGAGGTGTCAGCAGGGTTGGTTCCGTCCGAGGCCTGTGCAGGACACTCCGTCCAGGTCTGCTGGGTGCCGTCAGCCTTTGACACTTGTCGGCTCCTAGAGGCGTCACTCCAATCTCTGCCTTCATCTGCAGTGGCCTCCCTGAGTGTCTCTCTGTGTTCCTGTTTGCCCTTCACATGAAGGCCCACCTTAATGACCTCATTTTAACTTCTGTACAAACCTGTCTCCAAATGCAATCATATTCTGAAGTGCTGGGGAGTGGAGGGGGACCCAATTCAACCCCTAACAGGACACGATCAGTAGACCAGTTTGGACCAGTATGGACAGAGTGGAATGTTCGAATAGCTCTGTCAGGGAAGTGAGGTTGGGAAGGCCGTTTCAGGCTCCACTCCCAGAGTTTCTGTTGCTCCGTGTCTAACGGGCTGCAGGAGGAGCCAGCCAGATGTCAGGACGGGATGCATAGAACTAACCACCCGAAAGGAGAATGATTTGCCGAAGCTCCATCCGTGAGGATAAAGGCCTCATAAACTCCCATCTCAGAGCTCAGAGGTCAGAGGTCCTACCTGAATTAACTTAAGAAAAAAATAAAAGAAATTTCTGACTCAAATAAGTGAAAATTCCAGGGCTTGGTCCGACTTTGGCTTGAGGCAAGAATAGGTCTAACATTTCAGGGCCGCCTTGTTGGGGTCAGGGCTCCGTCTCTGGCTGTCTCACAGACTGGCAGGTTGGCCCTGAACACCCCAAATTCACATCCCCCATCTGAGGGCTCCAGCAGAGAGGGACTGTTTTCCTACAGCTCTGGGAGAAAAGTCATCTGATGGGCCCAGCTGGGGCCCCGGGGTCATATCTGAGCCAGTGACTGTGGCCACAGGGAGTGTGTTTTAACTCCATCTGAGTCACAGGCTCACACTTGTGCGTGTGGGCATGCTGGTCCCAGCCCAGCCCCCGGGAATAGACTCCCCACAGAAGGAAGGGAGTCTCTGGTCCACAGGAGGACAAGGGAACAGAGACTGGCTCAGTCCATGGGCTCTGGGCTCGGTCCTCCCTCACCACACTCACAAAAGTGCGGGCTCCTAGTAGGTTCTCAGTAAAACTTAGTCCAGGCAGAATAAATGGACAAGTAAGGAAGTATTTGTCCAAAATGTGGGCAACCGAGAGTTGTGCAAAATTTTTGTGGTGTTGAGACAGCCCTGGGACCTGTACCCATATCCTTCAGTCTTGAAGAAGGAAGAACGTCCCCAAACATAGAGCTCCTTTGTACTTGGGGCTGAATTTGCCTTTGATCCTTTCTAACAGCTTTGAAGGTATAACTTTTGTTCCAAAAACTAAAGTCCTTTGGAAAGAAGCCCCTGAGACTTGGGAGGCATTGAGTAGGTCTCAGGAAACAGCAGGTGGGGAAGTTGAGCGTAAATGAATGCAAAAAATAGGCTTTACCTTTGCTTTGAAACTTGCAGACAGCTTGCCCGAGGCGTGGTCAGCCCTACTCCCAGAGAAAAGCGCTTGAGAAATAATTGGAGGCATTTGGTTTTGCTCAGTGGCTTTTCCTTTGTGGTCTGGACAGAAGGCCAGTTCTCCCTCCCACACCATTTCCTTTTCCATGACAGTATTTTGTTTCTAATAGCATTACTGGAAAAATTTGTGAATATTAAAAATTGCACTTTTGGTGTTTGGGGATAGATGTGATTTTTAACTTGTTGCAAGTGGCCTCCATTCTCAAGGGCAAAGCCTGTCTTTAAGTGAGCCCCGGCCAGCGCGGGTCAGCTGATGGCATGTGCTGCATGAGCTCGGGACTTTTACCCAGCGCTTCTCAAACTTCTGGGCCTGCGGAGTCAGCGGCCGTGTTGCAGCATGGGCTCTGGTTCCGTGGATTAGGCGCATCTAGCAAGCTGCCGGTGATGCTGGATGCTGGTCTGGGGACCACATTTGGTGGCCTGGAGCAGGCCTTGCTGCTCCTCATTCCTCAGGGAGCAAGTGCTCACCCTCCACTGCTCACCACCGCCACTGCCACAGCCTCCAGAATGGCCCTGGGAGCCACTGGGGTCAGACAGGCAGCCGCATGGCCCCGCATTTCCCACATGGTCCATAGGGTAGTGGGTTGGCCTTCTAAGCTCTCTTCCCTGTGTCGGAGCTAGTGCTGAGCCTCCAGCAGGAACCAAAGCATGCGTTTCCAGGAAGGAAAGGTGAGACAGGAACTTATGCCGGACGGGCTGGCTAAGTACACATATTCGACAGGTTATAGGAAGAGCTACTGTGGTTCAAGGTTCATAATTTGTAAAGGAGAACTTTTTTTCTCATAAAGGGTTGCAGCCTTCAGGTGCCTTCTTATAGGCTGAGTAGCATAGCCTGGGGCAGAAACCAAGAGCAAGCACTTCTTCAGGGGAGGGGTAAAGGGAACAGGAATTGTGCCCAGCAGGTGGCTGAATATGCATGTTTAATAAGCTATAGGAGGAGTCATGAATATTTATGAAAGGAGAAACAGGCGCATGTGCAATTGCGTTTCAGGTTGCTTCATAGGACCCATATTCAAAAAAATGGCCTTTATAGCAGGATCTCAGGGTGGAGTTTCTGGCCCTGTGACATCAAAATGTGAAGCAGAAGACACAAATTGCCTCTGCGCAGCCTCCGTAGACTGGCCAGAGCCACACTGTGGTTGGTGGTCTCTTATCGGGAAGGAATGCTGGTCAGCATTTTGTGCTGAAACCACAAAAGGGAAGAGCAGCATCCGGTGGCCGGGTGAAATCAGCAGCAGAGCCCTTTCCAAAGGGCTGGTTTCTGCTTAATCCTTAGGGAAGAAAACCTAATGGCAGGTAGCGTGGGAGGGGGTATGACAAGGTGTGTCCAACTTCCTTTCCTGTTGTGGCTGGGATTGCAGCTTATAAAGTTGCTCTGGGATACCCTTGGCCAAGAGAGGATCTGTTCCGTCAGGTGGGGGTGGGGGCTTGGGATTTTATTTTTATATATCCCTATGAATATTCATGGGATATTCATGAATATTCTGTGTAGTTAGCAAATGTGCACGTGTAGTTAGCAAACGTGCATGTTACATAGGTCCCATGTTCACTTTGGGGTGGAGACCGAACATCTGAATGCATTAAAATTAGGCTGCATTCGTCGAGAGGTGAAGTGGTGGACGCTGAGGCATCTTGTGCAGCAGAACCAGTCCCCACGGTCACGGTCTCTCGTCAGGAAGGAGCGCTGGTCAGTCGTGTGCATCGGCAGTGAGCTAGTGTTCTGAAAGGGCCGGTTTCTGCTTTGCTTTTAGGAAAGATCCTAATGGTGGTTCTCGAGGGGCCGGGATGACGAGCCGTGTCTGACCTCCTGTCTAGTCATAGCTGGGAACTCAGTTTTTAAGACTTCCCTGGAATTGCCTTGGCCAACAGGGATCTGCTCAGTTGGTTGGGGGGCTTGGGATTTTTTGTCTTTATTTCTCGGAGCCAACATTAGAAGCTAGAGATGGGGCTGTGCTGCGCCCGCGGTTCCCACTCGAATCAGGCCCTAATAGAGACGCCGCGAGTAATAGAATAATGAGAGTGAATTCAAACCCGTGTTTCTGTCCCTAGATCCTAACAACTACTATCACCGACGGAACGAAATGACCACCACCGATGACCTGGATTTTAAGCACCACAACTATAAGGAAATGCGCCAGGTAAGACCCAGACCACAGGGTCTCATGCCAGGAATGTTTCGAAAGAGCAACATATCATGTGGCCGTAACACTTCACTTTTTTTTCCCCCAGAAATCAGGATGATGTGTCAGAGACAGGGAACTGAACGACTGTTTGGTTTGCTGTCCCTTCAAGGTCTGGGGTTCAGGCGGCCGCAGGGAGGCTTCCTGGCTGACAAATGGTTGAAACACAGTTTGAATCCAGGTCTTCTGATTGAGTCCTCCAGGTGTTAGGAATGATGGTATGTTTTGAGTGCTCACACTGATTTAAGGATGTTGGTCATAGGTGGAGTCAAAAAAGAAAAAGGATCTAGAATAGTGCGTAGAATGATAATAGCAGGAAGTGTCCGTGTAGGGCCAAATGCTGTGCTCGGCAGTTTACATACGTGAACGTGTTTAACCCTCCGACAACCCTAGGATGGTAGGGACTGTTGTTAGTAACTCACGGATGGGGAAACCGAGTCACTGAGTGACTATAACACTACCCCTTGTTATTCAGATGCTCAGAGTTTCGATCGTGGCTGCATATCAGAATCACCTGGGTGAATTTGTAAGCTTCCCTGTCATTGAGGCCCGGCTCGGGCCAACTAAAGCAGAATCCTTCAGAGAAAAGGGAAAGCACTCTCCTGAGGCTGCCAGCCCAGCCCAGATTCAGAACTTCTGGTTGATTCCTTTAGTAGCTCTTAGTACTGTCAGAAAGGACAGGCAATCCCAGATGAGAGTTTTTCCCAGATTTCATCACAGAAACCCAGCAATTCTGAGTTTCTAATGGCATTTGCATATTGGATGCAGAAAGGGGAAGACATCACACGTCTGTTAGGACAAGCTAAAAGGCAGTCCCTATGCTGAGTGCATCGTCTATGAAATCCTGTTCCGCACCCAGCCCAGCAGGTACTAGAAAGCGTGAGGAGGTGCTGGCTGACGAGGAGCCCTCAGCTGAGACTCTGAAGAGGCAGAGCGAGCAGAAACGTCCTCGTGAATACATTTACAGAGCGAACACTCGCCATGGGCAATGGACACGGTGCACAGGGAGGGCTCGCAGGTGCGGAGGGGAGGAAGCAGCCATCCAGGACAAACGCGAGGGAGGGATCTGAGGGTGGCACAGCCAGGCGGAGCCCCAGGCCCACGGAATGAACAAGCCTGTTCATCTTGGTGAGATTTAACTTGAGACACTCACACGCAGCTTCCAGACACCTGTCAGCACAGACTTAGAGGTGGGATGTGCTAAAGAAATCTTCTCGCTGTCTTGCTCTTCAGAAATCAAGATGACGTGTTTGGACTTGGGGCCTGTGAGTCATCCCTGCTGCTCCACAGTCTTGGCGTTTGTGTGACTCCGCTCGCCGTTCCGCCTTACACGGGCGGATTAACTCTGCCTCGCTCCCTGGACATCTCAGGATACCTTTTAAAGCCCAGAAATGAAACCAACATCAACTCAGTGCAATTGATGTCAAAAGCAATAATTCTGAATGCATTTAAGATGAGCAAACTGCACAAGGAGAGTCTAGGTAAATGGTAACTTTGCAAAGTTGTCCAGTGTGGAGAACTGGGCTGTTCTCTCACAAGCAGAGCTCGTGGGCAGTACTTCATTCCACTAGGCAACTCTGATCTCCATGAGGGCTAAGAGGAGCCTTTGGATTGTCAATGGAGCCCCCTCAGGTGACACTGGGGGACACCTCTGAGGTCCCAGAGCTCAGCAGCACTCAGCTGGAAGCTGTCCAGGGGAGCACCCATCAATCCTGAAGAGTGTTCGAGCCAGAAATGGTTTGCCATTTGGATTCCTGTCTCCTACGGATGGGAAGGAAGACAGCATTTTTAGTAATTTGCCCATATGGAGTCTGCTTGGTTACTGTAGACATCTTTCTACCTAGGGAAAAAAAATGGTTCGTTTTTCCTACTATTGAAAGAGACATTGATAACAAACAGAAGAAAGAAATAGGAGCAGAGAGCAAGGAGAGACAATAGAAAACCTATTGCACTGAGAGAGGAAAGTCATGAGAATACGTGTGACTGAGGGCGCCGCCCTGTAAGGGGCTGTTCCAGGCAGAGGGGCAGTGGGTGGGCGTGGGGGGGAGGGTGCGAGGAGGGAGACAGCCCCCACGTGGGCACTGCCAGGTGGAACGAGAGTTGTTCCAAGAGAATGCTGAAGACCTCCTAGCGTGTGTCGTGGTTTATATGTACATTGTCTGCCTCGTTTGGGACAGTGAAGCCAGTGACCCTGCCATTTTATCACACATCTGTGGCGTGCATGTGATCGGTCAGTGTATTTGAGGTCGTTACAGTCGGTGGAGATGAGAGGGAGAGGAGCCCCATCTGCTTGGCCGTGGCTGGGGGCTTTGGTTGAGGATGGGGTCAGCTGTCAGCTAAGGAGAGTGGCCGTGCGTGGGGAGGCAGAGACAGAAGGGACAGTGCTACAAGCAGAGAGGACAGCCAGAGCAAAGGTGTGGAGGCAGGTGTGCTTCTGGCACAGTTGGCAGTCGGCTGGGAGCAGAGGCTGGACCCAGGTCCGAGGGGCCAGCGGAGGTTCTTAGGGGAGCGGAGCTGTGTTCCGGAAGCTGTGTGGCGAGTAGGTTGGTGAGTAGTTGGGCCGTAGGCAGCAGGGAGGGGGTGCCGGGTCTGAAGGAGGACGGGGAGACACATTTCTGAGGCCAGCTGGCTCTCGGTCACCTGTAGGCGTGAGTGGTGGGGGAGAGAGGGGCCTGGTGTGCTTCTCTGGGGGAGTGGGATGCCCTTCCCGGAAAAGAAAGAAGTGGAAAGAAAGTGTGGAAAAGGCTAACAACCGACTTTGGTGTGGGGGACAGCACTGTCAGGTCCCAAATGCTCAGGACACACTGACAGGTTGGTGGGGACGTAGCGTGTGATACAGGCAGAGAGCGGGCTGGGACGGCCGCCAGCCGGTGGTGTTGGGGCAGCCGAGGGTGGCCAGGTTAGTCAGGCTGTGGGCACAGCGGCCGACCTGCTGCCTGCTCCGTGCCCAGCCTGACCCTGGGGCCTAAAGCCTCGTCCTCCACAGACCCGTGGCTCCAGAGTCTTAGCTGTTTTCATCCTCTCCCCCATTTTCATCCAGCGTTTGACCCTCTGTGTTCCCAGAACTCATAGGATTTTGACCAGAGGCTGGTCACGTCTTTGTCCGAGTGTCTCGGGTAATATTGGCGCTTTAGCCGTCGTCCCCGCTGTCCTCACAGTCGCAGTGGCAGTGTTGCAGGTGCTCCGGGGAGCGGAAACATCTCAGGTTTCCCAGCTGCAGTCCTGCTCCAGAGCGTTCGGCCGCCTCTCAACTCTCGACGAGCGCTGACAAGGCACGAAACGTGCCCCAGCAAGTGCCACCGTGCATGTAGTTCTGCCTTTCTCTATGAAGCATTTTCTTCTGAACATTGCCAGATATTGAGGCTCTTGGCCTCCCTCAGCAGGGAGGGAAGCGGCAGAGCCCAGGACTCAGCAGACCCTACCAGGACACACAGTGTATTCCCACCCCAGAGTTGGGGAAACAGAGTCTCCCAGGCCATGAGTCTTGCAAGCGCCGGTGCTCTCGTGGCGGCGTCCCTCAGAGCTCTTTTTCATCACCTACCTCCAAGGGAGACTTTTTCTCTTTAATATTAATACCCCCTCCCCCATTATATTACATACTAAGAAATAAGATTTTTCAACCTAGAGTGAGCTTTGGAGGACCCCAAAGCCTTGTAACACCTAAGATTTTTATAGCCCCAATTTTCACTCCCTCGAGGGTGATGCCACCCCTTCTGGGAAAGCGTGTGCTCTAAGGCCATGAAGAAAATTCTGGCCTTACTCTTCATTCGTCAACATTTGCCGCAAAGACCCAAACTCCTGAAAAACATCTTTGACTTTTTTTCAGGAATAATTGCATGTGTTTATAAGAAATAGCTGCACTTAAACGGGGAACTCCATTCCCACGGATGTTCGTGTTGCCTTGCTGGGAAGGGCAGTATGGGTCACCACCCACGTCTTGGGTGGTGCTGGTGGCCACCGGAGAGACGCTTCCGGGCACTCCAGAGGGCCCCTGCACAGAGAGGATCGTAAAGAGACTTCATAGAGAGGAACGTGCTCCAAATGCCCGTGTTCTCAGATGAGGAAGATACTGGATGCTTGTGACACCACATCATGATGGCATGCGGTTCCTTTACTAACTGGCACTGTGCCGTTGGTGGGAACGTGTGGCTGTGACAGTGGGGAGGATATTGAGAAGGGATTCTGGTGGCTCATGGCCCCAGCATCTTCCCGTGTCCACGGCTAAGTGTGCATCCCGAGCAAAGATGATACTTGTCGTCTTCCAGGGTCAAGGTTGTGATCTGTACTCCTGGCAGCACATTTCTCCTGCAGCTGATTGAAGGGATGGGGCGGGGGGTAACACTAACAGACAGCCAGGCCCCCGTGGAATGTTTGCATTCTTTGCCTAGTCAGTGATGGAGCGCCTGCTCAGTGCCTGTAGACCTAGTCGTTGATCTGAATGCAAAACAGCGGATCACCTGCCGATCAGGGTTTGCTGAGGTCAGTGCTGGTGGCTGAGAATGACTGCACACCAACAGGGACTAGCACATGGGGCCTTGGAGGAGATGGCGAGGGTGCTGCGGCCATCTTTCACAGTGGTCACGGTGAACGGAAGACAAAACGGGCAGCAGAGATGTGCCAGTCCCCATTGCCTTAGTGCACCTTCGTAGACAGGTAGGGCTGTGGGAGGAGCCCTAAGAATCCAAAGTCCTGGCTCCACCTGCTAGCAGCTGGGTGACCCAAGGCAAACCACTCAGTGCTTCCCTGAGCCTCAGTCTCCATATCTGTAGAATGCGGACAGCCACCTGCCCTATCTCCTTCCTGGTGGTCATGGTGGTGAGAGTCAGTAGAGAAACAGAACGTTGTCTTACTGCTCTTGTTGACATTATTAGTGACATTATCACTGTGTCTTTTGTTAAAATGTGGTGCCACCCCTGCAGTGTTTATCCTCATGGTGATGGCTACAGAAGCAACATTTCTCTTGCATGTTCTTTCTCCATTTATGGTGGGTTTCTGTTTGGGCCTCTTGTGATGCGAACCAGAGTCCCGTGTAGCCGGCTTTCTCTCACCTAAATATTTGTGACACTAAGTGAGTTATCATAAAGGGAAGCACGTTTGCCCCTAGGAGCAGCGAGGGTTTTAGACCCTGAATTCCCAACCAAGGCTGCCCCGTGACCCCTAGTAGGTGCATCATAAAAGCCAAGCTACAGTAGCAATAAATCCTCACGTTGTTTTAGAAATGTTCCCCGATGCCCATTAAAACCGCTCTGCCCCGTCATTACGGAGAGTTGTGTTACGAAAGGCAAATGAAGCATAACAGCGGTATAGCTCCACCGTATCATAAATTCAACATAATACCAATTTTCCAGCTCTAATAGATTTTAACCCACCATAAAATTTGTAACAGATCTGTGTGTTTACACTTTACGAGGCCATTTTATGGATAATTCGCTAGATCAGGAACTTTTTGGAAGCTTGTTAGAGCGCATTCGGGTCCACACTGCGCTGTGCGGGCCACACCCTCCTGTGCTTCCCCACCAGCTCAGTGGCAGCCCGTCGTTCAAAGCGATGGCACCCTCTTCAGTAGGCACCCACCCACCGGCCACCCTGCTGGAATGTTCTCCCTCTCTGCTTCTGCAGCACCCGAGCTTCCCTCCTGCCCTTTAACACACTGTTGTGAAGTTGTCCCGGGAACACGCCAGCCCCCACCACGAGCTGGTGCTTGGTGCGGAGTGGGCCCCTCGGTAAACATCTTTCACTTGGGGACTGCCGGACACACCGAACCCAGCCAATCAGAGCCACTTCGCAGCTCACTCACAGGCACTTGTTCTGCACACAAGGCAAGTCAACCTCCAGGCAGGGGCGTCCCTGGCCCTCTTCCTCCCGGGCAGCTTGTTCTCCTGTGACTGTCAGAGCCGTCCTCACCTCATCCGGCAGCTTGTCTCATTCTCGCAGACTGAAGCTGTCATTCCCACTAGCTAAGTTTAAAGACAAAATTCAGAAAATAGCATGTATTTATTTCACTTCCTTGCTGAAACCTGCTTCTCCTGCCGTTTAACCCCGTTATCCCCGTTGCCACGGCAACCCTGCGCTCTCCCTACTTAGGGCCAGTGCCTGCCTCCCTCCGGGCTGTCTGCAAGCTCCGGGAGGGCAGGGGCTTGCGGGCAGGGGCAGTGTCTTGAGTCCTCGGCCCGACAAGGTAGACGCTCACTAAATTACGAAAAAAAAAAGTGATACGCAGTGAGAAATATTTGTTTTGTCAGGGATAGAAATACAAAAGGCACAGTCTGTCCCCTGCATCTGCAGTCTGGTGAGGGGCAGTAGGAAAATAGGGGATTGCTGTGAAAAAGTAAGGAACACAACCAAGAGAGGTGGTAACCTCACTCAGGGAGGCGATAACCACAACCAAAGAAAGGGTTTCAGTCCCCTTTGGCCTGTGGTAACAGAAACACCATAAACTAGGTGGCTTAGAAACAACAGAAATGTAATGCCCATGGTTCTGGAGGCTGGGAAGTCCAATGTCAAGGCGCCGGCAGTTTGGGCGTCCAGGTAGGGCTCGCTCCAGTTCATAGACGGTACCTTCTTGCTGTGTCCTCACATGGCAGAAGGGACACACAAGTTCCCTCGGCCTCTTCTATAAGGGCACCAGTCCCACTCGTGAGGGCCTGTCCTCATGACCTAGTCACCTCCTGAAGGTTCTGCCTCAATACTATTGCCTTGGGGACTAGGTTTCCGCATATGAATTTTGGGGGGCGCGCACATTCACACCACAGCAGGGCGTGGGAAGTACAGGGCCGGGGTGGGGGTGATGGCTGGGAGCTCCTTCCTGGAGAGGACGAGGACACAGCAGGTGCTGGGAGGAAGGGTGGGGACCATCCTTCCTGAAGGGGAAAGGGACACAAGGAAGGCATCCTGGGCCGAGGTGACACTCGCTGGGATGCGGGAGGGCGGGGAGTTTCGGAGGGCTGTGGAGCGGAGCAGGACGTGGCTGTCTTCTTGGGCTCTGCCCCTTCCGTGGGTAGCCAGCTTGGCTCAGAACCCTCAACCCACTTTGCATTTCAGTTGATGAAGGTCGTGAATGAAATGTGCCCCAATATCACCAGAATCTACAACATCGGCAAAAGCCACCAGGGCCTGAAGCTGTACGCCGTGGAGATCTCTGACCGCCCAGGGGAGCACGAAGTCGGTGAGCAGGGACCCCTGGGAGGCCGGAGACCCGTAACCCCACTGGAACGTTCGTGAAACAGGTGCCAGCTGTCCATGCAGCGACCCTCTCCGTAGACACATTCCGCACCTGTTGATGTCTGATCTTATGAAAGAGTCTGTAGAACTATTGGAACTAGAAATGCCCTCCTTTTCTCCAGGTGGACCATATTTAATTCTGTGTCTCCACCTCCAATACAACAGCCAGAGCAGAAAGTGGCTGGGACAGTTAGGACAGAATTTCCTTCTCTTCTAGGACTCCGAGATCAATAATAGCTCGAATTAGAGAGCTTTCCTTCCCTTTTAAAAAAAAAAAATTTCAATTCTGTTTTTAGATATTTCCTGCTTTTCAGTCATTTCCCTCCCAATCGCTCCCCAGCCTGTGTTCCTACAGGTCAGGGGGACTTCTCTGGTTCTTTTGGTTTTGTTTTTAGTAAATCTGGGAGGTATTTAGAAATTTGCTGATATTTAGGTGCAAAGATTTGTCTGATCCATTCAGCTTCGACATTCATCATCATCTCAGGTTTCTTTTCAATGGTGAGAGCTTTGCCTGCTGGTGAGATCACGTTTCCCCACCGCAGCGGCTTTGCCGGGGAGGGAAGGAGCCCAGAGCTGACAAAGCCCAGGCCGAGTCTGCGAGTCTGCGTGGGCTGCTGTAGCAAAATACCTGAGGTGGGGGGATCTGTAAACAACAGGGATTTATCGCTCTCCGTACTGGAAGCCGGGACATCCGAGACCAAGGTGCCAGCAGCTCAGTGTCTGGGGGTGGGGGGGCGCCTGCCCCGCTCGGGCACCTTCTTGCTGTGTCCTCACGTGGCGGAGGGGGAAGGGCCAAAGTGCCCGGCTAGGTCCCTGGAGCCCTCCTATAGGGGCACTAATCACGTTGAGTCTTAGGTTACAACATAGGAATTTGGGGGGACACATACATTAAACCGTAGCACCCCCAACATTTCGAAAGCTGAGCTTTGAAGGAGGAAAAACTCCAAGACTGCCCCCTTTACAAAATGGTGTCACTGCTGATTTGCCGTGATGGACTGTTTTCTGCTAATATGCATTCATCTTTGTGTCTTTGTAAAACTTAATAGAAAGTTCTTTTAAGAAAAATAATTGCCTCCCAGATGATAAACATAATTGCTATGGCTCATGGTCAACTTGTAAATTGTAAACCCCAAGCGCTCCGCTATTTTACCCGTTCTTGGTAAGTAAGAATGAACATTATCCCCGTGTGTGCCTTGTATCATATGTGATTTTTCTAGATGATTTCTTATATACCGGACTGTCTAGGAATAAGGAAATTGTCCTGATATAATTGTAGAGGTTTATTTGAAAGAAGAAATAGGGCTAAAACTGTAAGTTTATGTTAGTATTATTCAGAGGTTTTCCCCCCACAACCCAATGTGGTAAGCACGGTTTGGCTGTGAGCATCTCAACATGCACCTGTGTTTCCCTCCGTCCCTGAGCGAAGGTGAGCCCGAGTTCCACTACATCGCGGGCGCCCATGGCAACGAGGTGCTGGGCCGAGAGCTGCTGCTGCTGCTGCTGCAGTTCCTGTGCCAGGAGTACCTGGCCCGGAACGCGCGCATCGTCCGCCTGGTGGAGGAGACCCGGATCCACATCCTCCCCTCGCTCAACCCCGATGGCTATGAGAAGGCCTATGAAGGGGTAAGGGTAAGGGGTAAAGGGACGTTGGGGGAGGGGATGCAGGGGATGCATCCCCACCCCCAACGCCAGCAGCAAAGCCCCCGCTCCAGAGTACGCCCGGCCAGGAGTCTGTGAAATCCCACCTTACATTGAGCTTTGCCTTTGAGTGTCTCTCTGCCGACACAGGGGAGCCCACAGTATTTATGCAAGATGCAAAGTAAGAATTGAGAATTATGGAGACCCTGAGCGCTGGGCATGCCAACTAAATGGAGAAAGTGAAGGAAATAACAATATCGCCACACACACAATGATTAGTGTACAGTAGGAACCTATGTTGCCTGAGCACTTGGTCATGGTGATAACCATGGTTATTGCCTCTAACCTCTCATCAATCCTCTGAGGAGAGTTGTTTCTGTTGTTCCGATACATTATTTATGTCTCCTGTTCCAGTTATGATATGGAATTTGTATAGATGATAATATGCGTAGAGTGTACATATAGATTAATAGACTTATGTACATAGAGAATATAGAACATAGTTAGTATCGTGTTGTGTTGTGTGTCCAGACAGTATCTGGGAATGAAATGGAAAACTGTATTTAAAATGATGGTGCCTACCAAGTGCAAGCTTTATGATACAGAGCACAGACCTGCAGAACTTGGGCTGTGCTTATTGGTGCACACAGCTGGTTAGGGATTTGCATAGTTAAATAGTGAGCCAGCTCGTGGGCAAGGCAGGGAGGGTGCATTGCTGTGGAGGCTGTTGATCCTGCGATTATGGACTCCGAGGTTCAGCTGAGCAGGATAGAAGGGAGGAGGGCAGGGTGGAAGAAGGGACGATACTCTTTGAGCACTTCCATGTCGCAGGAGTGGCCTCTGCACTCCCTCCTTGGAGAGAGTGGCTGTGTCACCCGTCATCCACCGAATATTAATAGAAGGCTTTCCAACGTTCTCCGTGGGATGCCATCCTTGGGTCAAAGGGCATCCAGAGATGCCCCAAGGGGAGGTGGACACGGGTGCATCTAGTACATCAGAGAGTCAGGATTGCCCTGCAGCCTGTGAGCTCTTCACACTCCCATTTGTCCCCAGGGCTCAGAGCTGGGTGGCTGGTCCCTGGGACGCTGGACCCACGATGGGATAGACATCAACAACAACTTCCCTGACTTAAACACGCTGCTCTGGGAGGCAGAAGACCGACAGAACGGCCTGAGGAAAGCTCCCAATCACTACATTGCAATCCCTGAGTGGTTTCTGTCGGAAAATGCCACGGTGAGTAAAAATCCCCCTCACTGTAGAGCACGGAAGGCCAGGCGTAACCCCGCTGGTATTTGCAGAGGATGTGACATTTAACAACGAGACAAAACCGTTTTTTTCTTTCATGTTTTCTCTAAAAAAGCAGGGAAATGTGCTAGATAATAACTACCTTTTAAATTGATATTTGGGGAGATTCTTCTTAGAAGAGAAATCATTTAATTATATTTCTTAACAATTATATGGGGCTACAAAAGCAAAACAGCCTCCCCTGAAGCGTGTATGCTACCATCGCCATCCTCAACGCAGTCTGTTACACCACTGTGAAATTGTCCTCAGCCTTCACGGATTGCTTCAGATACTTTATTTTTATTTTAGTAAGTCCCCATGGGATTACTATGTGTGGTGTTTCTTTGGAAAGAAAAGTGAAATTGGATGATAAATGTTTACCCCAAATTTCTCAGGTCTTGTTTCACAAAGAGTATGTTGCAGAAGAAATAATTCTTGCAGAATTTCCTGTGCCTTTTATTGCCTTCTCTGACCATAGTAATTGGCCTCTTTACCCTTATTCTTTGGTTGTATTTGTCCTTCACGAGGTCTGCCTTGATCGGTGTATAAGTTTTTGATAGGTGTATAAGTTAGTGTTTGGTTCAGCTGCAGCAATAGAAAAATCAAAATAACAGTGGCTTAGCAAGGTAGAAGTTTCTTTCTTTCTTCACATAAAAGTGCCCTGGAGGCAGATGGGTCAGTGGAATAGAAACCCCACGACCATCAGGAGACCAGGGTTCATCCATCTTTCTGGCTTGACCTTGTTAGCATGCAACATGTACCCTCAAGATCATGATCCAAGGTGGCAGGTGGTGTTCTAGCCGTCAAGTCTGTGAAGAAAGAAGAGAGAAAGGGCTTAAAAAAAAAAGATTCTCCTCTTAGATAATTCGACTTCCTGTAAGAGGCATTGCTAGAATTCCTGCATAATGCTCCCACTTAGAGATCCTTGGCCAGAATTGAGTTGCATGTGGTGTCAGCCAGTGCAGGGAAGACTGGGAAGTGCTGTATTTAGGCAAGCACATTGCAAGCTCAGAAATGACGGCTCTATGGAGGAATCCTGGGAGCTGGATTCGGGACAGCAGCTCTCCTGCTCTGCCTGCGAGTTCCAGCCTCCAGAACAGCACGTGGGGCTGCCACTTACTGGGGGAGGCCAGCATGGTTGTCTCGTTTAGTGACTCACAGTACAGTGTCACCCAGGCCCTCAAGAGCAAGCAGTGGAGACCGATGGAGACAGACAGTGGCAGTGCCACTTGGCTTAGTTAGGGGGCCCAAGGGTGCCGATGCAGGCAAGAGATGGGGGAGTGACCCTCTGAGTCTTCTGTCCTCTGATCCTTCCTCTTGTTTCCTAATTTCAACCCACAGAACCTCTGCTTTGCTTTGATTTTTTTCCAACTAATGTCCTAATGACACCTGGCGAAGTTAAGAACTCAAGTGATGTTATAATTTGGGAACACTTGAACCAAAATTGGAATTTCGTTGCCAGCTTTTGTAACCCTGAGGCTAGGAGAGATAAGTAATTACTTTAGTATAGTCTTACAAAGTCCCTGGCTCTCAGTCTTTGCTTTCAGAGTAGAATTTGGTTTTTTGAGTTTGTTCTTCTCTAGAATCATAGGGAGAATTACACCAATCTATCATCACCAATACCTTTTCTCAATTATGGATAAATTAAATAGATGAGAAATCAGCGAAGATAAAGATTTGGATAACAGAATTAGCAGGCTTGACATAAGGGGCCTATAAGAATTCTACAACCAATAATTACAGAATATTCTTCTCAATAATTGTGGAACATTTTCAAAAGTTGACGAACTGGACCATAAAGGAAATCTTAACAAATTTGAGAGAGTAGGACTCAGGCCATGACCTTGCTCTGGAAAATCTAAACTAGAAGACAGTAATAAGATTAATGAAAACATCATCATATATTTAGAAAATTATAAAAAAAAAACCTCCTCTTAGATAATTCAGTTTCCTATAAGAGGCATTCCTAGAATTCCTACATAATACTTAAAAGAATGGGTCAAAGAAAATTCATCCTGACAACTAAAAAAATAAATAGGACTCAATGATAATGAAAATATTACATATTAACATTTTTGGAGTATAGCAAAAATTAGTGTGTTAGGTAAATTTATCCTTTTAGATTATAATATTGCAGAAGAAGAGAGGCTGAAAATTAACTAACTTAAGAAGTTAGCAGAAGAATAACAGAAGAAACCCAAAGAAACTAGGAAGACTGTGATTAGAAAGAGCAGAAATCAATGGAATGACAGAAAACAAAGAAATAATATGAAGCAATTTGTCTACTGAAAGAAGCATCTGATAAAATTTAATAATCATTCACAATAAAATCTCACAGTAAACCTTTAGAATATACCCTTCAGTGCAAGGAAGGCTGTTTTAGGCAAGAGGCAAATTGCATTAACCATAACAAGTAATAAATCCGACTATGTGGCAATAAGAGATTTAAAAGACTAATGTTACCGAAAGGTGGGCACTTGTCCTTGAGGCCACATCAGAAGAACAAGAATAAGAGGTTTGAGGAGAAGGAAAGAGAAGTTTATTACTTTGCCTACAAAGGAGGAAAATGGTAGACTATTGGCTCAAAGTCCCAATTCCTGTACATAAGCAGAAATACAGAACTTTTAAAGGTAGGACCCTCGATTCTAGGCTATTGTCATTTAACTACAGCTAACAGTTCTAATGTCCCATCACTGCCTGAAGATAAAGCCTGTGACCACCACCCACCTGGCAGGCCCAGTGGGATGGAGCTGCCAGTTGAGCTGAGCTATTTTCTGTTATCCCAAAGAACAGAAGACACTGGACCACCTGCCTGAGGCAGGGATGCAGGTCTTAGTTCCCAAAAAGAGTGGGGGAAGTTTTAAAGAGACAGAAAACATCTTTTTTTTTCCATTTTTTTGGTAGGCCATTCCCTCTATTCCACTAAGACAAGCTAAAAACTGGAAGAAGTAATTTGCAAATCATATAACTGAGAAAATTAGAATTTTAAATTATGTAAAGAATAACAAATAAGAAAAATATAGACAGCTCAGTAGAGAAATGGATAAAAGGTATGAGGCGACAATTCATGGAGGAGGAGGCAGATGATCAGCAAACACGAAAGGATGTTCTCCCTCACTGGCACTAATGCAGTGCAGGTGAGGGAACACCATACACCCACTGTTTGGCAAAATTAAGAAGCCTGACAATACCCAGGTTTTGGAGGGGACGTGGGACAATGGACCTCTTTTACGTTGTAGGTGAGCATAAATGAGCGCAAGGACTTCGGAAAGTAATTTTATTACCTTGTGAAGAGGAATATTTCTATGCCCCGTGGTTCTGCAATTCCACCCCTGGTGATGTATGTGAGATAAATTCCAGCACATGTGTAGCAGAAGACAGTACGAGAAAGTTCAAAGCAACACTGTTTGCTATTGCGGAAGATTAAAGTTATCTAATGCCCATCGCCGTAAGAGTACATACGTTAAATGTGGTCCCCATATCGAGGTGAAAAGGCCTGAACAATAGCTTTATTAGACAATAGGTATGGATCTTAGACACATAAAATTGAGTGAGGAAAAAAACGAGTCGCCGAAGACAAGCAACAGTACGGTTTCTCCCGCCCCCGCCTCTGGGTCAAAAGCAAGTAAAACTAAATGGTGTATTTTTAGGCACACACACATACGGGATAAAACAAAAGAGAGAGAATGTGAATCATGCCATTTTTAGGATATAGTGGTTGCCTCCGAGTGGGAAATAGGAGGGTGGGGTGGATGGAATTGCAGACGCACAGTTTTCCTGAGATCTGGTTCTGGGGCTGGATGGTGGGTTTGTAGGTGTTTACTGTATTGAAATATGTAACAGAAAAGAACCCAGCACAGACCAACGATGATGCTGTGAAATGGACGGAGTTCTATGATGGGTCAGATCCAGGGTCCGTGATGTGTCTTAAAGACAAAAACAAAACCCAGTGAACCCCAACTAGTCTGTTCCACTCCTTAATCGATTTTCTATGCTGCACAGCTAAATGATTCCCGGTGTTTATTCTTTGTCATTATCGATTTTATCTTACAGAAACTGTCTTCATAGAGATTCGTAATTTAGGATAGGTATTTGATTCACTGATCGGTATTTGACCATATCAAACTTCACAATTTTAGCTTTTAATACAGTTAGTTTTCTTTTTTTTTTTTTTTTTTAGATTTTTATCATAAAAAAAAGTTAAACATATGACATTAGAAAGCCATAAAGGATTCCCGTGGACCCTTCTCGGCTTTGACACTTAATCAATTCATGTCTCATCTACCCCTTTACCTGCTTTCTCCTCTACCCCAGATCACTGAAGCAAATCCCAGGCATTATATCATTTCATTTGTAAATATTTCAGTAGGTATCTCTAAAAAAATCAGGATGCACTTTTAAAACCATCAAGTATTACCATTGTTATATCAAAATAAATTATTTCTTAATATTCTAAAATATGTCATCGGTGTTCATGTTTCCCCTGTTATTACCATCCCCTACCCTCCAGTTTGTTTAAATCCGGGTACAAATAAAGCCCATTCACTCTGATTGGCTTATAAGCCTTTGTGAGTTTCCTTTAAGTTTTCCCAGGACAGATTTTGAAATTCCAAGGTTTCCTAAGATTATTGCATAAAATGACGGCTTTTCGAATATGTCCCTATTTTAAAAGCTAGGGAAAGAAAGCAGTTTCCCTCCTACTTCACCTACCGGTTTCGAATGCCCACAGGTGGCCGCGGAGACGCGAGCGGTCATAGCGTGGATGGAGAAAATCCCCTTTGTGCTGGGCGGCAACCTGCAGGGGGGCGAGCTGGTGGTGGCCTACCCCTACGACATGGTGCGGTCCCCATGGAAGACCCAGGAGCACACGCCCACGCCCGACGACCACGTGTTCCGCTGGCTGGCCTACTCCTACGCCTCCACGCACCGCCTCATGACGGACGCCCGGCGCAGGGTGTGCCACACCGAGGACTTCCAGAAGGAGGACGGCACCGTCAACGGGGCGTCCTGGCACACCGTTGCGGGAAGTAAGCCTCGCCACGCCTGGGGGGTGTCACAGGGCCAGTGACAGCAGGCTGCGGGGACTGCAGGGCCCGGCAGGTCACTGTTGCCTGCCGCGTTGTTGCTAAAGGGTGGATGACGTGGTAGTCGAGCACTTGCACGGTGCTGGCCTTTGACTAAGGGTCGCACGAGCCCGCCTGTGATCCTTGCCTCCAGGTTTGGAGGGGCGTACCTTCCTCCTGGGTCATCAGTGACACAGCTGGAGCTCGCTCCAGAGGGGTCTGCTCAGGTGAGAAGGGAGCAGCGCTGGCGTCTGTGTGACGGTGGCCTGCTCTTAGCCGCGGCGCTGTTCAGATTTCACAGGGCTAGAGGTGGGTGCAGTTGGGCTTAGTGGCAATATCGGACCAACCCAAACAATCAGAGAGCCCAGGGAGGGGCAGAGAGCGTGCCGGTGCTGGCGTAGAAGCCAGGGCTTCCCGCCCAGAGCCCTTCTTATTCTGGAGGGCGTCCCCTGCTGTAAACCCGCAGCGGGGGCTGGGCATGGAAACAGAGCTCAGGGGTGAAGTGACTCCGAGCTTCAGGGGTGTTCTGAGACCCAACAGGTGGCGAAGACTGTTTTGTACATATCCGCCACCCACTGGCGGTCAGCGTGCCGGGGGCCCCCTACCCCACCCACAGCGCCAGCGGTGTGGGCAACGGGAGGTGTTGCTCCTGGCATCCACAAGCCACTGCAGGGGCTTCTAGTAGAGACTTCTGGAATCCCCTTGCAGCAGCCAGAGGACCCCATGGTCTGCACGTCAGGACTGTTCCCAGACCAGGTTCCTAAACCAGGAGGGCCGAGGGGTCCTATTCCCTGAGTTCCCTCTGCATTGGATTGGAAGACCCCAGGCATGATGCTCAATGCTTATTTTCTTCACTTTGTGAGGGTCCATTAAGCCCATGATGAATTTGAAAAACATTCAATGTCACATAGACAGGGGTTTAAATCCCACTCTACCATTTGGTTGCTCTGTGACTCTGGGAAAGTTGCTTTACCTCTCTGAACCCTCGTACTTTCCATTCATAAAATGGGCATGATGATGATGTTTATGGTAACATGGCCCTCTGGGGTGCTGTGAGAATCACATCAGGGCAGGGTGTGGCTGTGCCCTGCGTCTGGCTTACCAGAAAGGCTCAGTCATGACAAGTTCCCGCCTCCTGCAACTCCTTCCTTTCAGGAGCACGCTCGCCACGAAGCCCGTGTTATGAGCATGTTCCTACTCTCTGTTTCACCACACTAGTTAATTAGCTTTGATGCTATTTTATTTTGCTACTTTTCAAGTATATTTCCACCCTTGGGAAAAGAAAAAAAAAGTAAGAAAAAAAAAGTAGGAATACTCGTGTCTGTGACCATGTGAGAATATGTGCAAGCTTGCTGTTTTCTTGGCTACAGAGCAAGCAGAGGCATTTTATCTGTCTCCATCGTGGTTTTACCTTTTATAAAATAAAAAAATAAATGCAAATCTCTATCAGGAAAATTTCCTGTTGGCAAAAAGGATTCTTGTTTCTCAATTTTTGCCCTGGAAACCTCCCTACAAAACTCTGTAAGTGCAATGTCTGTTTGTTTTTCCTGGCTGCTGTGACCGAGTGGCGTCCGGACACAGCCGGGTCCCAGTGTCGGGTCAGCAGTGCGGTTCTGAGAAGTGGCTGCTGCATAACCACCTTGACGGTGTTTGACTCTTTTCCTATCAGTTACATTTTCCATTATTTCAGGGACTTTGTGGCAGAGCCGTGTGGTGGCTCGAGCCTTTTTAATCATTCTTCTTCCTGGCAGTGTGATGAAGTTTGCAGATTCACGTCTTTGTAGATCAGTGAAATGCGATTTCTCATTTCCCTCCCTCCCCCCACCCAGCTCCACCTTTCCGCGTGGTTCTTTCCCACATGTGCAGGGCGCCACACGGCGGGGAGTGGGCTGGCGGGAAGCAGGGTCACAGATTCCAAATGCACATCATTCCCGGTGTGCGCGCTCTCGTTCTGGAGGGACGTGGTCCTCCCTGTCGCTCGCTGCCGTCCCCACCCTGCCCTGCATGGACAAGGCGGGTGTGTGGCAGTGTTAGGGGCACGGGGCTGCGGGGACACCGCTCTGCGCTCCACATTGAAACGGTGACAGGAGGAGGAGTCCTATCAGGGAGAGAACACAAGGGAACATCTCACCATCCCCAGCTGGGACCGAAGGCTCGTAAAGAGCTGTCTGGGGACGTCACAGCCCCCTCGTCCACGTGCCTCAGAGAGGAAGCCATTCCCCGGCCAAGGCACCACTCTCTGGACACACAGCCCACGCTTCCCCACAGCACCGCTGGTTCCTCGTCACGCTGCCCGTTCTTCTAGAGGTTCTAGTGCTTTGAACATGTACTGCAAAGTGGCAGGCCGCTCCGGGATTTTCAAATATCACATTTATTTCAGTACTAGCAAGGCCTAAAAGGGTGGGAAAAACGACGATTGTATGTGCAGAGAGGAGTCCAGCCCTCCCAGGAAGTCAAACCTGTGCTCGCAGGTGGCTTTGTTGTCCTGCGACCTCCTCGTGCCCTCTGTCATGCCACCCTGCGGAGGTGACTGGATGAGCTTTGACCAACCTCCTTTAACCCGGCCGGGCCCCGTGCAGAGGATTTCCCACTACCCTGCCACCGCCCGGCCCCCTCGTGCCACTGTTCCTACTGTTCCTCGTTCGCTCACGGGTGTGCTCTGAGGCCTGTTGTGTCACGCGTGAGTGGTTCCCGTCTGGAATCTGGCAGCGACTGGTCCTATCTTGGGTACCCTTTTGCCTCTGACTTCAGAAGACTGATGGAGTTGCTCTTGACACCCCAACGCCATGGTTTTGAAACAGACATTTTGATGGAGATTTGCAGGAGCGGGCCCCTCCGGTGAGCTCAGTGAGAAGGGAGGGAGAAAGGGTGTCCGAAAGCGTGGCCAGTGGGCACTCAGCAGCCCCTCTTGTTCCCTTGTTCCGTGCGGAGCCCAGCCCACCCAACTTCCAATTTCTGTGAGCCTGACCCTCAGCGCCCAGGGAGGGCCGGTTAGAGGAGTCCCCAGACACTCACGCAGAACATAGCTTGCTAATAATCATCCTGTTCAAGAACAAAAATGTTGGGAAGATGCCACCAGAGCTTCATGCCATCTAACATTCCTCTATGCATTTCACAGACACTGGGCAGTGCAGCGGGTGGAGTGGTGGCCCCCAAAATCATGTCGGCTTTCTAAAACCCGTCCCTGCGGATGTTACCTTATTTGGAAAATGGGTCTTTTCAGGGGTGATTATGTTAAAGGTCTCCAGATGGGGTTACCCTGGGAAACCTGGACGGGCCCTAAAATGAGTGGGCAATGTCCTAAAAGGGACAGAAGAAAAGACATGGAAGCAGAGGAGAAAACCGTGAGAAGATGGAAGAGATCTGAGTGATGCAGCCACAAGGCAAGGAACACCCAGGGCCACCCACAGCTGGAAGGGGCGAGGAAGGAGTCTCCCCTGGAGCCTGTGGCGGGAGCACAGCCACCTTGATTTCAGACTTCTGGTCTCCGGAACTGAGAGAGAATAAGTTTCTGTTGTTTTAAGCCACTCAGTTTGTGGTCATTTGTAACAGCAGCCCTGGGAGATGAATGCAGAGACCAACTACGCATCAGGCTGGGTGCCGCCTGTGTCGTATAGCCCCGTCGGCTGCAGACTGGGCTTCCCGGGTGAGTGGGTGTGCCCTGCCGTCCCCAGCCAGCAGTGCTCTGCGTGGGGACAAGAGCAAGGACTTGTTGTGACACAGACCCGGGCTCCAGCCCCAAGTCCAGCCCTCTCCAGACACGTGATCTTGGGTGTGATTCTCCCCATTCCCAATTTCAGTTTTCTTATTTGTGAAATTGGGCTATGCCATCGACCTCTGCCGGGTTTGGGGTGAAGATTAAGTGACCTAGCGGATACAGATGCTCAGGACAGAGCTGGCTTATGTACGGCACTCACCCAGCCGTGGTAGGGATAGCCGTTTTAATGAATCAGGATAAAAAACTGTTACAATTCTATAGCTGAGACAGCATAACTATAGAGATCAATTAAATTAAACACTTAAGATCTATAGTGGCAATTAATGATACGTTAATCTCAAAATGGTGTGTTAAACTGAGTTCAATAAAATATTTTATCTAAAAAGCACTTATTTGAGTCCTTCTTTTTGCACATGTCTGTCCTCACCATAAACTGTTCTAGCTGCATCCTCCCTCCCCAGTCTCTCCAACCTACACACCTGTGCTCGCATGCAAATTTTTATCTATAGTAGATACTTGTCACCTCGCTGTCCAATGAAGTCTTCTGAATGTTCTTAAACGTTCTTGCTGCCCCCACCCCCTCCCCGCCCAGTGCCACGTTGAGCACTGCTCCATTAAAATGCTGTCCCGTTGTTGGCTTGGCAGGTCTGAATGATTTCAGCTACCTTCACACAAACTGCTTCGAGCTGTCCATCTACGTGGGCTGTGACAAATACCCGCATGAGAGCCAGCTGCCCGAGGAGTGGGAGAACAACCGGGAATCTTTGATCGTGTTCATGGAGCAGGTATGGCGTTGGCACGCGGCCGTGCTGAGGGAGACTAGCTAAGAACGCGGCCCAGGAGGTGGCTGAAGGCGTGGGATGGAGTCAGCACTGTAGATTGTGGCCACCTGTGGCCACAGCTTTGCAAGGAGCCAGCGTCTGCTTACACCTCCTCGGACCCCAAGGAAGCGAGCTCTAAACCCACCACGACCGCTGCCACTGGCTCAGAGTGGGTGGCACCAGTCTAGGGGCTCTCGTGCTGCTCTGTGGGGAGCTGGCCATCCATGTTTGAGTCAACACGAACAGGCCCCTTGTCTTAGTCTGGTTGGGGTGCCGTCACAAAATACCACCGACTGGGTGGCTTAAATAGCAGACATTTATTCTCTCACCGTTCTGGAGGCTGGGAGTCCAAGATCAAGGTGCTGGTGGAGTTGGTGTCCTCTGAGGCTTCTCTCCTAGCTTGCAGGTGGCTGCCTTCGTGCTCTTTACCTGCTCCGGTGCCTTAGGCATCCTTCCTCTCTCCGTGTGTGTCCAAGTGTCCTCTTCTTATAAGGACACCTGTCATATTGGATTAAGACCTACCCTAACAGTCTCATTTAACTGATTACCTCTTTAAAGGGCCCTGTCTCCAAATACAGTCATATTCTGAGATTTGGGGGTCAAGGCTTCAACATAGGAATTTGGGGGGACACAATTCAGCCCAAACACCCCATGCCAGACCTTATGAGTCACTGTCGCAGGTGGCAGAAGTGAGTTACCTGGGAGCAGGTGTAACAAGTACCTGCTGAAGTTCTGCTGTCCAGCTGGGGAGGGGCCCTGCTGTCTTCATTAGGGACTTCGGACACCTGCCCTGCCCCATGCTCCCAAGGACATGCCCATCTTGTGGCATTAATGAGTTAACCAGTTCTAGTTTAGTGTTATAACTAACCTAGCCCCACTGAGAAACAGACTCACTGGAAACCAAAGGAATAAACAAAAACAAATGGTGAGCATAGGGGCTCCTGACATTTGTAAGTAACAGACATATGGCTCCACCTTCTCCGCCATTCGTTAGAAAGTGAGATCTGAGGCTATTCAGAGGTTGCCCTTCTTGCAAGGGTTGTCGGAGATGGGTCAGAAGATGCACTCAGCTCAGGGCTTGGGTTACCACCTTCCTGCTCCCTGTGGCTGTGCCCCTGCACAGGTGGCAGAGTTTGGCACCAGGATGGAGCATCAGTCTCCCCCCCTTCCCCCGAGGTCCCAGGAGGCTTGGTGCAGCCCCCATGAGCTTCCCTGGCACAGAAGGGGGTGGGCCTCTTCTTTTGTTTTAGGGACATGTCTCACTCAAGGGGCTTCTGTCCCCACCCTGGAATTTCATGAGGGAAAGCTCTTTTTCTTTTGCATATACATAAAGAGAGAAGGCCTTGACTATAGCAACTTGATCATTCTTAAGTAATGATGCAATTTAGCCAAAATGCCTCCTATGGGTAAAATGCCCAGGCACAGTAATATGTGTAAAGAAGGCCACTGGAAATGATGGTAGGTCACCTTGGATTGTCACATCATTCTACCAATAGGGAAACTGAGGCACCGGGTTCAGAGTTGATGTCTGTGCTGTAGCACAGCTAATCACTGGGAGAGGCCCACACAGAGTTGTCATTTGCAAAAAGGTCTCTTTGATTCTTTTCTTTCCTCTCTGACTGTTAAATCATTAAGTCCCTATAGTCCAGGAAAGTCAAAATGAATGTGCTTATAAAAATTAAATTCCAGTTTTTAGTGGGTATATTTTTATGAACCATCTAAGACACTAATATTTTTTAAGCCTTTGGAATATTTTAATTCTAATGGAAGATTTCCAGTGCACGACGGGCCCAAAGGGAGTGCGGGAGTTTTTGCAGCAAATGCACCCACGGCCCGGCGATCCTTTTGAGCGACACATGGCGCTGTGAGTTCCTGGCAGGGACAGGGCCGACCTTAGGTTTACAGCCCAGTCCACCGTGCTGGCTGTGTCCAGGGCTGGTTGGTGGCCTCACCCTGTGTCTCATCCTGTTTGCCGAGCAGATTCACCGCGGCATCAAAGGTGTGGTGAGAGACTTACACGGAAAAGGAATTCCAAATGCCGTTATCTCCGTAGAAGGTGTTAACCATGACATTCGAACAGGTAACTAACTGCACATGCATGCAAACTATTTCTTGGTAGGAAATACCCATTCTCCTGAGGTGTTCTACTTGAATTACAATCATGAGCTGAATGCCAGGAACTGCCTACCCGGAGCCGAATGAGAGGCTCTTTCCCTGACTCTCCACTGTCCAAGAGGCCCCGAAAGCGAGGTCTGCACCCTGTGCTCTCTGGCGCATCCCTGTCCCTCCCACAGGATGGGCGTGGAGCAGCCGGCCGCCGTCTAGGGTCCGTGGAAGTTTCTGAGAAGTTGAGGAAGCAGCTCTTTCTCCGCGGGACTGTGACATCCGCGGGCAGCTTGGCTCCCAGATGGGGCGGGGGGCAGGACAGGCATGCTGCTCCCGACAGGCAGGAGCTGTGGGCTGGGGCGGACGCAGCAGGGCTGGAGTGGGGAGTCCCGCGAGGACGGCAGCAGCCGGCGGCTGGGAGAGTAGGATTGGCCTTCGGTGCCCATCCAGAGAGGACGGGGAAGATGCAGTTTTCCCATTAAACCACAGGAAACCACGGAACATGATGTTTTAGGAAGACTGAGGTGTCTGTACTAGAAAGAGTGGAATACTAATCAGATTAACAATAAGCTCACTCTCTTAATACCTTTACATGTGCTAACTCAGCGACTCCTCACAGCAGTCCTATTTTCTCGATGCTGCCATTCATCGAGGAAACGAGGCCCGTGAAGAACTGCAACGGGGAGCTCCAGCTCCCACCTGCTATCAGTCACGCGTGGTGTTAACGGATCAGAGTTGGCACACGTGAGGTCCATTCCAGTGGAGAGCAGAAAATTCTAGAATCTTGGATAATCTGAGAGTCAGAGGATGATCTCTAAGAGGCAGTGCCGAAGTCTTACTCCGACTCTCTTTGCTATAGAAGAAAAGGAATTGTAAGACCTGGGGTCTTATAAACCAAACACGGTTTTCAGTTCCTAAAATTCCAAAACAAACTCTCACGTTTTTAAATGTACTTACAAAGTGGCCGCACAGCCCCAGGACAGCAAAAGACGGTCCCGCCGCCCAGGGTCACTCAGCAGCAGCAGGAACACGGTGCTGTTTCTCACGTGATCTGTTCTCAAAGAACTTTCGTGCGTGTTTCCTCTCACTTCTTTCCCTTGAGCCCTTTGAGGGACACGGGCCTTTCTTTCCTACTTACTCAGGTAAGAAACATGCTTAAAGGGATTAGTGGGCCCACTGAGGGCTTAAGAGGTGAGCGGGGCTTGAACCCAGGTCTCTGACTCCCAGGCCGGCTGGGAAATGCTCTTGGGCGCTCTGCGGGGAGCCACGCCGAGAGGCTGCCCTGTGCTTTGCTGATTAGAAAGTGATAAGAAAACAAAGGTCCTCGTCAAGTCCAGGTTTTCCCTTTGAGCCCAAGGCTGTCAGCACCGGGGACGGCCCAGTTTAAACTCAAAGTGTCGTGTCCCAGGAAGCCCCCCAGTCCCAGGTGGACAGGGACGGCCGCTGCCCACCACCCGAGCCTCACCATTGTTCCTTGTGGACTGACAGCCACACGTGGGCTCGTCTTTGTCGCTCCTTCTCCGCCTGAGCCTTCTTCCCCAGGGAGTCCCTTGTTCCAGGCTCATCCCCTTCTTTGCTCAGATGTCACCTGAGCATCTGACGTCTTTGCTCATATGTCATCATCTCAACGTGGCCAACCCTGACCACCCTGCTGAGCACTGCACCCCTGCCCTGCCGCCCTGTTGGTCCCTCTTGCCCGTCCCAACTTTGCCCTTTTCCCGTGGCACTTCTAACATATTATAAAGCAAGCTAATATTTTTTGTGCTTATTAATTATTTCTGCCTTGTCCCCCTACGAGGGCAGAGATCCAAGCAGGCTGCACATGCTGGTGGGTGTTCTCAATGACTGCTTGTTGAATGAATGGCTGGACAGACGTTGCATGTGTCTCCAGGATTGCACAGCGAGTGGCAGAGCTGATGAGAGCCAAGCGCTTGGGACTCCAAGTCCAGTGCTCCTTTCTTTAGCCCCACGCTGTCTCTCCTGAGGGGGAGGAGAGGCCCTTCCCTGCAAACTGTTCATACTGAAGGAGCAGAGCCTTTCCTACCAGCAAATGGTCCCATTCGACGACCCTCCAGGAAGCGGAGACTTTGGGGCATTAGGACGAGTGAGGCTGGGATCCAGACCTGGCCCGTGTATTCTTCCATGCCAGGCTGCCTACTGATGTCCCTGGCATAGAAGGCCCATTATTTAAATAGGTAAAACGTGTCTGAAATGCCACAAAACAGTAAACTGCTGTGTAATGCCATACGTCACATTCTTTCCATCTAGTTACCAATTTCTTCACTCGATAATATTTTTTGAACGTTCCTACCACCCGACCTTGATCTTATAGCCATGGACCACGAGTTCTCGCACGGTACAGCATGGAGTTTTGTACATAGTATCCCCTCATAGGCATCCATGTACATTTCTTCACTCATTTCCTCATCTATACATTCATTAACTCAACAAGCGTGGATTTGAAACATTGCCTATGAGCTCCTCTAAAAGAGTAATTCATAAAAGGGCCTGGAACATTCCTTGGACCATTTGGTGCCTCGTATGCAATGTGCGAGAACATGAGGGCTTTAAGCTGAGTGGGAGATAAAAAGGCCCTGGGGCCCCCTGAGCTCAGATGAGAATACTTTGCCTAATGGGCTCTGAATTTCAATCTCCTGCAATCAAGGAGATGGTTTTGATGAGCTAATGGGAAATGCATCTCTCTCCCTCTAGCCCCCCATAAATCATTTCCCGGTGCGATTCTCACGGCAGATGCTCCGCACTTCACACGCGGCGCTTTATTTTGTTTCCGCATCTTTCAGAGCTCCAGAAAAGCTCTGAATTTGCTTTGATTTCTGTCTGAGGCTTATGTGATCTGACAAGTTTTATTTCTAGAGGGATTTTGCATAAAATAAACAGAGGTACTAAATGGAGTTCCATAGGGAGGAAAGCTTTAGATGCATGTAAACATGCTGGCCACGCACCTGGCTCAGGTCCCACCCGACTGTCCTTTGGTTGGTGGGCACTGAGCCGGCCTGCTAAGGCACGGACGTTTTTTGGGCCCAGGTTGCCCCTCTGTCCACCCGTGCTGAGCGAGGCCTGCTGTCGGGCAGCCTCCACTGTGGCACTAGGTATTGAACTGATGATGTATCGTATGACACACTGTTAAGTGCTGAGGAGTAAACTATAGCTTAACACAGGGACCAAGATGGGAAAAGGAGGCAGGTTCCACTTGAGGACGCAGGGTGTGGTAGCAGGGAGGGAGGGGCACAGGGCGGACCCGTGGAGGAGGCGGCTCGTGCAGGCTTGTCCTCCCGTGCAGGGAGCCCACAGGGATGTCTCGGAAGGCCAACTGCACTGTGGGGCTCAGACCATGGGGTTTCACGACCAAGACTGCTTGATGCGCCTCTTGCCTTCTGAAATGGCATGGAGTGGCATTTTATTTAGTTGAAACCCTTACATTTTCACTGAAGGAAGACGCAGGACGCAGTGCTGAGCAAGACCAGGGAGCCACCTACCTGCGTGTGTGTGCATCTGGGCCTCTCAGGTGGAGTCCTGTCTGCCATCAGCTGACTGTGCACGTGTGGCCGATAGCTGCCCCCTTATTTCCTTTTCAGTGACTTCCTGTGCTCCTGGGAGCTCACTGCATTGCTTGGGTGTCTCAGATGAATCAGGGTTATAATGTGAATTTAAATATGATGCTTCAAAGTGTTGTATCTGTATACATGGGTGATGTATGTTTACACACACACACACACACACACACACACACACACACACACATGAGTTTTCATCCATCCCTTGGAAGACTCCAGGTCTTGCTTAGGCAAGTAAAACTCAGCCAGGGCCTACTTAGCACTTGGTCTAATCAGCCTTTCTCTCTTTGCCCGGCACCAAAGCTCTAGACTAGGCAGGACATTGAGAAACTTGCCCATGACTAGCTGTGACCTTGTGCAGGATATTATGCCTCTCTAGGCATCAAATTACTCATATAGAAAAGGGAGCAGGCGGTATCATGGAGTGCTCAGAGGGTCCTGTGAATCAGGGCCTGGTCCCTCTGTGTGCTATGTTCCCCAAGGGTCTTTGTTGTCTCCTTTGCTGTCTCACAGCCTTTAAAGTGTCATGGATCCAAGTGTGCTCGCCAGGCTGTAGGCCCCCTGGGTGGAGTGACCTCAGCCTAGAACCCATCGTTATGCAACAGGGATCTATCCCAGAGCTAGGGAGGGACTGAGTCCCATTAGGTGCTGGGTGGGTAACTGGCCGGTGGTGTACCTGGGAGCCAGGGGGTTCTGCCTCAGCCCTAGCAGGGGTCTCTGCCTTCAGCTTCCCTGTGGAGACGCCCCTGCAGCTCCAGGGCTCTCTAGGCTGCGGCATGGCATGAGGTGCAGATGCCAAGGCCTTCCCTGGGTCATTTGGCTCAGCCCATGTAGTCCTTTCCTTCACTTGTCAAAGTGAAGAGCCACACCCCTTGCAGAAATTGTTATTGTATGTTGTAACCATGCTAGGGGAAGCCAGGAGGCCACGCGCTGATGGCTTTTCAAGATGGCATTTTGTGGTGAGGGCATACCATTTGGAAGTTCAAGTTCATGATGAATGGCTCCTGCTGTCAACAAGCAAGGAGTGATCGTGATCATTTCTGCCCCTCTGCTCACGTGCACTAACACTGCAGGGAGCCCACAGCTTGGCGCGCTTCCTGTTAAAACCATTAAGGCAGTTTCCGAGGAGGACAGCATCTTGGCTTCCAAGATGCGTTAAGAATTTGCATCTGCAGGAGCGCCAGTTCCATGCCGCCTGCCTCGGCGTCTTGCTCTGGCCCTGGGGACTGGTCATGGAACGAGGTTTGTGGTATCCACGTTAGGAAAAAACTGCCCTGAGTTCTCCCCGTTTGCTTTTCACAGCCAGCGATGGAGATTACTGGCGCCTGCTGAACCCCGGAGAGTACGTGGTCACAGCGAAGGCAGACGGCTTCACTGCATCCACCAAGAACTGTATGGTCGGCTACGACATGGGGGCCACGCGGTGTGACTTCACACTCAGCAAAACCAACCTGGCCAGGATCAGAGAGATCATGGAGAAGTTTGGGAAGCAGCCCGTCAACCTACCCGCCAGGCGGCTGAAGCTGCGGGGCAGGAAGAGACGACAGCGCGGGTGACCCTCCAGGACCCTTGAGACACATCCTGGGCCCATGCAGATTAAACCAACCCAGTAGTAGCTCCATAGCGGCCTCACTCACTGTCGTTTTCTCTGTAATTCAAGGGGCACCTGGGACAGAGTGTGCATTGCAAGGCTGGTCCCAGAGTAGGGGGCTGGGGCTTAGGATGTTTTCCTTTTTCTGTTCCCATTTATCCAAATATCTTGGACAGAGCAGCAGAGAAAGGCTGGTGGGAGTGAGAGAAGTTGTCAGGTCAGCCTGGGAATCTGAGAGGAAGGAGCTGCCTGTTCTCAGCCTCCGGGACACACAGGGAGGGACACCGGTGCTTCCCTCTGCGGGACAGCAAGAGTTCCCTGTGCATTTGCGATTTGTGCAACTAACATCGCAGCATTCCTGGAGCCCAGCTGTCTCAAAGGTTGCCGTTTGAGATGCTCCCGGGCATCCTAAGAGAATCCACCCTCTCTGGCCCTGGGGCATTCCAAAGTGCTCCAGATAAATTCTGCATTGTGTTGACAATGGGGACATTACCAAGTGAGCATCAGTCAGCCTCTTGAATCGGTTCAGTTTTCCTTTTCAACAAGGCATTGTGTTCATAAAAGGAGAGAAGCTGAGATCACTCAAGAGCGATTGTTGGGCAGCGGGCATGGGGCTCGCTGTACCCACACTGGGTCCACGAAGAACCCCCCAAACGCCCTGCAGACCCGGTATCACTGGGGTGGGGGCACCCTAGGCAGGGAGGGCCAGAGGTTCAGCCTTCCTGAGGCACCAGATAATTTAGCCTGGATCTCCTTGTTGTCCTGCTGGAACTCGGAATGAACCAGAAGATGGCTGGCCTGCAGCCCTCTCTGCTCTTGAGGGGTGGCCCCTTTGTGGAGTGAGCGCTCCTGAGTGGGCCTGACATCAGTCTGGGAGTTATTTTTGTGTGTGGAATGCCAGATCTTCCAAATTAGGCTAAATTTGATGAACAAAAGGATTCCCTGTGGAGCATCAGTCTGAGAGGGGTTATTGAATTATCATGCAAGAAAAAAAGTTGTGTCTCACGTTTTATTCATGTTGCTGCCTCATTGAGCTGAGAAGAATGAAAAAATAAAGAAAGCAAATGGTAAAATCCTTCTAGCATGTGGGTGTTTGGGGTAGACTTGCAGCCGCCCAAATGTCATAGCCCCACTGCCTCTCTCTGAGGTCGGTCGCCCTAGAGGTGGCGCCTGCGTGGGGGTGGGCATGCTGGGTCCCCAGGAGCTCAGCACGGATGCTGACAGCTCTGTGTCCCCTGCCTCCTGCCCAGGAGAGACATGTGCTTAGGACTCACTGGTGGCCCTTGGAGATGCCAGTGAGCATCTCTGGATAAAAGATCCTCATGCAACTTTTTGGCATTCAACACCCAGGGTCAGCAAACTGTTCTTATAAAGGGTCAGTAAATGTCTTAGGTGTTGCAAGCTGTACCGTCTCCATGGTAACTACTCAGCTCTGCTATTGCAGTGGATGGGCACGGCTCCATTCCAGTAAGACTATTTATAGAAACAGGTGGTGGTTGGACTTGCCGCCTGCAGGCTAGGATGCAGTTGACTCAGCTACAAACCAGTGTTGTCTGCTAGAACTTTCTATGATGATGGAAATGATCTATTCTGTGCTATCTCACATGTGGCTGTTGAGTACCTGAACGGTGACTAGTGTACCTTAGAAACTGGATTTCATTTTAATCAATTTAAATTTACCTTTCCATAGCCAGTTGTGGCTGGGGGCTCCCTATTGAACCCCGTAGCTCTCAACTAAGCCCATCATAAGAAAATCTCACCCTCCCGGCATTGTATATGGGAGATGATGCTATAAAGCATTTCAAACTATAAACCGCCTCTATAGTTTGGAACCATAGAGGCGGTTTGGAACCGCCTCTATGGTTCCACGTATGCTTGGAGGATTGTGGATTTGTCAGGTCCCTGCCATGACTGACCCAGAAGCCAGGTTCTGGCCACTGTTGCCAGGCTGCCCAGTCTTACTGCCAGTATTTAGCTCCGGAGCTTGCGGGGCTATCATATGGTCTGCCGCACTCACGCAATCCCTGGCCCTCTCCGCAGAGCCTGCCACAGTCTGAGCCCACTAACAGGTGCTGGGGTTCGCAGGCGGGAGCTCTGCACCCCAGGGCTGGCCAGGGCCGTTTGGTGTCTGCCCTCGTGTCAGGCAGCCTCTCTGATCTCTCACCTGCTCCTGCAAGGTGAAGCCCTTGGGCTCGGTAGACTCTAAAGGTCAGACTGGCCGTGCCGGCCGCTGATTCTGGCAGAGAGCCAACGCCCTGTGTTCCTAAAGCTCTATTCTGTGGGAGTTGTTTCTCTCCTTGGCGCCCCCGTAGCACAGTAGCTCCGGGTGGGACCCTCCAGCCTGTGCACGCCACCTTCCTGGCCGCAGCTCCCGATCTTCTCTCCTTCCTGCTTCTCTCCTACTGTGCGGCCACAGTTTCCCTCCCGGGTCTCTCTGGAGGCTCAGCTCTGGCCTCTGCATACACTGTCCCTCCCCACAGCTGAAAACCTTCCTGCTCCTCTCTCCACGTGTCTCATATGCCACCTCCTCCAGGAAGCCGTCCTGCGCCTCAGGACAGTGGTGACTTCTCGTGTCTTTGAACCAACCAGCAGAGCCCCAGGGCCTCTCAAGGGGTTTTCTTACCTCAGGTTCTCCCTGCGGTGGGTGTAGACGCTCCCCAAGGGCAGAGGCAGCTACTGCCTCAGTTTCTCTCCTGCAGGGCTGCTGCCCATAGCAGGCACTCCATCAATTCAATTCCTATTGAACCGGCCTCCTGCCCACGGGTGCCTTGTTTTTAAGATTCCTTAAAAGTTAAGAAAAAGTGACTTCAGAAAAGGAAAATCTGTAATTTGAATTTATTTAATGTCTTTTTACCTCCTCAAGTGTCTTCACCTTTTAAAGTAAATTCTTGTGCTCGATTGAGTGGAAACATGTCTCTAAAAGATTGATAGACTATTTTGGATGCTTTTCTATAGGACAAAATCAACTGACGCCATACCTCTCCTTCTGGCAGAGTCCGCCTCGCATTTGTGACTTTTACTGTCCCGCACGAGTCCCAGGCAGGCGGCGGCAGCGTGGCCCTTTCTAGTTCTGCCCGCGTTGACATCGACGGGCATTCGGGGAGGTGCACAGAGCAGAAGCTGGAATTAGGACCTGCGAGTGATCACAGGCAGGAAAAGTGACCTTCACCTGGATGTGAAAGATGACCAGAGTCCACTTGGCAGATGGGGGGGCGGGGAGGGGACAGAGCTGGCTGACCTCTCCAGGGAAAGAGGACAGTCTGTGCAGTGGCTGAGACGCAGAAGACGCCAACGAGGGAGGCAGGGAGAGCTTGTGCAGGGCCCGCGGCGCTGGAGTGGGTTTCGAGCTCCCCCTGTGGGTGCCCCAGGCCCACGGAGCACTCGGCAAGGGCCACACGCGCAGTTCCAGGAAGTACAAAGGGGGCAGAGAGCAGCTTCTTGCTGGAAAGGAATGGGCCATTTCAGAGAGCAGTTATTGCAGTCTAAAAATATGCACGTTAAAGAGCTTTCTTTTAATAAATGGAGTGGAAAAAATTGTTCAGTTCTTAAGAAAGGAGGAGAAATGGGCTATTTAAAAAAAAAAAAATCAAGCAACTGCAGGACAAGCCTCAGGAGTTAATTGCAAACCTAAATTTGGCAAATCTGGCAGCTTTGGAATCATTTCCCACACATTAGCCTGCCCATCGAGCCAAGCACTGGGACCGGGGCAGACATGTCATTATTTCCACCTTACTGGTGGGGAAATGAGGCCTGGGACGGCCAGGAACTCGCCTAAGCTCTTTTCTGATTACCAGGAAGAAGCAATTTTGAGAGAGAGACTGGCATTTGTAAAAGGATAGAGATGGAAAAGTTTGCAAGATGGGAATTTGGAGCAGAAAAATGTTCACACTGGGACATTTTGTCTAACTGTGTGCATTGGTTTGGGGTTCCCCGAAAGGCAAGTCTGAGACAAGAACTTGGGTGCAGGGAGTTAATCTGGGGGGTGGTCCCAGGGAGCAGGAGCGAGGGAGCAGGGAAAGTGACCTGGCAGAGGAAACCAAGATAAGGTCGTTGCTGCGGGCAGTGAGGAACGCATGGGAGGCCTCCCGCTAGGGCCCATGTGCAGGGCAGGGGCCTGTTGACTTGTCCCCTGCTCCCTTCCCAGTGGTCGAGGCTTGTCCCCAGCTTGTTCAGTCCCTGCACTTTTGAGCTGCACTTGCGTGAGGCCTGCTGGGCTCCTGGGTGCCTGAGAAGGGCCTGCTATGCAAAGCAAGCGACTCAGGGCTCTCGGGGTGGAGGATGCCGGCAGAGGTGAGTGTGGATC
This sequence comes from Mirza zaza, assembly GCA_008750895.1. Taxonomy (NCBI): domain Eukaryota; kingdom Metazoa; phylum Chordata; class Mammalia; order Primates; family Cheirogaleidae; genus Mirza; species Mirza zaza. The sequence continues at coordinate 44,277 of VSMD01051450.1, forward strand.
TGAGACATGAGGTGGACCTGGGGACACTGTGCTGGTCCCCACAGGCATCTGCAGCACCAACCAAGGCATATGTGAAAGGTAGGTCTTGGAAAATGACCCATGAATGGGACAACTGAGCAGGAGACATTCTGAATTCACCATTTCAACACCAGGATCCGGGGAGACACCAGGAGTTTCTCCTCCCACCCCTCCGCAGGGCATTGTTGGTTATAAGGGATCTTGGACCACTGGTAACGGGAGGTAAGGAAGTAGACTAAAGGTTGGGGTGAGCACTTTGATTCATTCATTTAACAAGTATTTATGGAACACCTACTGTATACCTGGTGTTGCGTTAGCCTGAGGAGAAACAACAGAGAAGTAAACAGGAAATGTCTCTGTCTTCACCAAAACGGCATTTCCGAGTTCTTAGAGTTTTCCTGGTTGTTCCATCGCATTGGGCTTCCTGTGGATGTATAGGAGATGGGACAGTGGGATTGCAGGTGGAGACAATTAGGTGAGGCCCTGCCACGCTTCTCGCCCAGGCTCTGGTCACTCCTCGCAGGACCTGTCGGTGCCAACTGATTGGTTTCCCGGGACACACAGTGACTTTGTGAGGGGAACTGCCAACCTGTTTCCGTTCAGACTGAGACTCAGGAAAGGGCACAGTTTTGAATCCACCTCCGACGTATAGAAACGCACCATGCTTATCTCCAGCAAGTGCAACCAGTTAATAACACGGGAGCGGACAGGCGCGCCTGGCGGGAACAGGAGCAAATTCCCAGAAGTGCCGGAGTCACTGAGCGTTATGCAGAATGCAGTCCAGGGTTACCACGGCTGCTGGCTTCTCAAGAAAAGCCAGAAAGCAGGATTTTGGGGGGATTTATAGGTTGGCCGTGAATTCAAATACATATAATTTCTGAGGCCAGATTTGGTTTGTGTCCGTGGGCTCATGAACCTCTGATTAGAAGCAACTCTTAATTTTTTCTTTCCTTTTCTCCTCCCCACCCCCAGAAGACTAATGCATGTAACCTCAGCCTCTAAAATCATGCCCATAAGTCTGGAACACAAGGGGCATCTTTATTTGAACTTTTGGAGTCTGATACAATCTTTTCAAAGCATTTTAAGCCAATTATAGCTTAAGCCTGACCCAAAAACATCACCGGGAAATATGAGCTCTCTTAGATTAGATTACGAAGATCACTTTTATGGTGATTTTTTTAAATTAATCTTTGGGGGGACAAGTCATATTTGTCTCAAAGCAATTCAAATAAAGGATCTTTTGTGCTCAAAATTGTTTATAGCTCCTACTATTTACCGATTCTCAATAGGAAAAGCTGTATTCTGCATTTCTTGGGATTTGGGATTTTTTTTTTTTTTTCTGTTCTGATTTGTTTTGTTTTACATTTCTGTCCTTGAAAAACTCCGAAAGAGACTGCGTGTAGCTTCTGCCTGACTCTCCTCTCCTGCCAGGGAGGCTGGGTGGGCGGGGGCCCTGGGTCCTGGGGGGGGAGTAGGAGAGGGCTGACAGCTGACAGCTCTGGCCCCGCAAGTCCAGAGTTGTGGTATCTGCCCCAAAATTATTCTGATGGAAAGGGACAGGGGTGTGGACAGCTTCCCCCAATGGGGGAGGCACAGCAGAGGGACCTGTGATATTGGGAGTTGAGGTGAGGTGCTCGTGGGGGAGGAGAATAGTGCTGGGCATGGGGTGGAGAAGACGTGGGATCTGACAGCTGGGACCGTCTAAGTGTCAGTGGAAGATGCACAGTCGATGGGAGGGATGGCATTTGTGCCTTGACTGTGCTTGTCAAGGGTGGCTCCGCTGGAAGGAGGGTACACAAGGGTCACCCTCATGACAGAAGTTAGGGCTCTTTCAATTACAAGTGACAGAAAAGCAGCTGAAACAGGCTAACCCCACAAGGGCATTCATTGACTAATGTGACCGAAACTTCAAGGGGGTGTGGACATCAGGCATGACTGGATCTGGGCACAGATGACATCACTGGGAACCTCTCTCTATACCTGGTCTTGGGTTTCCTCTGAAGTTGCCTCATAGTGGAAGTGTCTCAGACATCGTGTTAGAGGTAAGTCGTAACAGCACCAGACTTTTATCCCACCGTCTTAACAAGACCAGGACAGGACAGCACCTCTTCCCCAATAATTCTAAGGAAGACTTTGAGCTGACCAGGATTCTTTAAACCCATTCTCATGCTCATCTGTGACCCAGTGTCTTTGGCATAGGGATTGCAGTATTCTAAGTAGCCAGGCCAGGGTCTACTTCTGGGGTTGGGAGAAGGAGTTTATGCCCATCTAAGAACATGGATGGAGGAGACTGGGAATGACGGTGGTTCTACAAATGGAAATCGGGGTGCTGGTCCCAGAAAAAGATGATTACTGGACTGCAGAGGCAGTGGATAAGCTCAGTGCAGATAGAGGCTCTTGCTGTCTTGCTAACTGCTGTGTCCCTGGTACCACGTGGCCGAGTGAGTGTGCGCTCTGTTGGCAGCGCTCTCGACTGGGAGCAGGAACACCATGGTCTGGCCCTCGCTGCATCAGGCTCTCCTAACAGACCCAGACAAAACCGCCTTACGTAGCTGGGCCTCTGTGTCCCCTTTAAGCACTAAGGCTTTGAGTCTGCTTAATGCAATTTTACAAGCCCACAGAGCAACTTGTCTCCCTCCCTGACGGGTGTAGGCCCCATGCCTTCACCCCAGGTGTGCGGGGGGCATACCTGTGCAGGTCCCCCGAGTTAGCCACACTCTCTAGAATAGAACAGCCCCTCGCCGGGTTTGCAGGAGCAGCGCCTGTGGGCAGACGCCCCCCTACTCTTCTCCCTGCCGGCCCCTTGTGATCTGGGAGGGTCCTTTCCCCTTAGACATTTAAAGGCCCTGAAGGAAATGCTGTGTCGTGGGGAGGGGCAGCGGGAACGTGGGGACTGCCCGGTGTGAGGGGACCGAGCGCAGATGACAGATTTCTCTGGTTCTGCTCATGACTTCGGCTCACAGATGCGCCTAATTTGCTTGTATTTTCCAAATCCCATCAATCTACTCCTGAGCCTTTTCATTGCTGGTCGAGTGTCCTTTCTGAGTCTGTGTGTGAGAAGATGAGAGGACGAGACGAAACTCTTGAGCATGTAATGGTGCATTTAGGCTGCAGGTTTTCTTTTTTAATCAAGGATTTTTGTGTAAGACTGTGCTTTGCAATGTCAAGAGGGTTCTAGCTGTGGGTTGGGCTCTTGGAGCATCTGAATGGGGCTGTTGCTTGAGGATCTGGTGAGGGATAAAAGCAAAGTCATGAATGCAGGGACGGGTCTTTCTGTCCTCCTCTGTCCGCCTGCCGATGTCTCTTCTTATCGCCTGAGCCCGAACACGACCAAAGGTGGACTCCGGCTCAGGCACTAGAAACACGGGTCTTCACGATCCCCACGGGGGCATCTTGGCCATGTTCAGAAATTCCTGGAGTCAGAGATCCTGGGGCTGTTCTGTTGTTATCTTTGCTTTGGAATCAGCTGATCCCAAGTGAGCCTGGGGCTCTGGCAGTTTTTGGTGACAGAAGACAGTCTGGGCACCAAACTGGGTGTTTGTTTTCAACAAAGAGCCCACGCTGGGGAGGCCGGGAGAGGATGCCCGAGGTGTCAGCTTGCTGGGCCAGACTTCCCAGGAGCCAAGGGACCTGAGCAGGAGAGACCGCCCTTGCCGAGCACCCAGAGGGCACCGCTGTGCCCCAGCTGGCGTGCTGTGCCTACAGGAGCGGTCTGCCCGCAGCCGAAGCGGCGTGTTGCCTGCCCTTCCTGTAGGCGGCACGCAGCGGCATGATCAGAGACCTGGGCACGCTCTAATGTCCCCCCAAAGTTCTGCTTCCCTCTTCCTGACCCTCCCCTACTCTCAGCCGCCCCTCACGGGCGTCCTCTGCTCTGCCCCCCCTGCCGTGTGCGGCCTCCCACACGAGTCCCCTGCCCTTCAGCGTCACCGAGGGCTGTGTCTGGGCGAGCCCCGGGAGCCCTCCCGCTTTGCGGCAGGAGCCTCCCTGAGTTCCGTGGAGTGGTCGAATCCGAATCCGGATTTAATACTTAGTAAGTCCGAGATCCTAGTCTCTCTCCCGTGGGCCTAAGCATTTTAATCTCTTAAATGGGGATAATAACATCAGCATTTCAGGGCTGAAAAAAGATTAAGAATAATAATGCTTATGAAGTGCTTGACACATAAAAACTGAACTAACTGCATGGATTCTTTTCTGAGAAAAATGTCTCTACAAAAGTCCGTCGGCCCCGCGCGGTGGGACACAGATGAGGATGCGGTGTCCCCAACGGCAGGGGGGCCTACATATAGAGGCTCTGTCACCGCTTTGCCCCTGTTGGAGCTCGTGCTTGTCCACCGGCCTCTCTCGAGGCTTCCGGGCTGAGAAACTGGTGCGTTCCTTCCCTTCCACCAGCTCTTCCAGGGGCGCCCCCCCGCCTGCGCCCTCTTTCCCGGGAAGAACTGCCTCCCGCGCTGGTTCCGACCTCGTCTCTCCCGGGCAGGAGCGGAGTGGAGGGGCTGCGGGGGGCATCGGGTGTGTTATTTACCCTGGCCCGATCCCCGGGGTGAGGCTGACACAGGGCCGTCCCCATTTTCTAAAGGGGAAGTGGAGGTCTTCGCGTAGCAGGAGCGTGAATTTGGGATGACCCAGATCCCACCCAAGGCCTGAATTCTCGTTTCCTAGATAAGTTAGGCAAACCGCTTCATCTCTGTGAGACTCAGCATGCTCTGTAAAATGAAATGAGCACAGTTTCAAATTTTTTATTCTCTTAAAACTATCCTCTGAAGAGCAGGTTTTAATTTTGACGAATTCCAATTTATCATCTTATTGTTTTAATGGGTCATGCCTTTGGTTTTACATCTAGGAAGTATTTGCTTAACCTGAGGTCACAAATATTTTCTCCTTTGTCGTCTTCTACAAGTCTTATGGTTTTAGATTTTGTATTTAGGCCTGTGATCCATTCCTGGGAGAAAATCTTTGCAAAGGATAGATGTGATAAAGAACTTGTATTCAGACTGTATAAAGACTTCTCAAAACTCAATAAGAAGAAAACAAAGAGCCCAATTAAGGAATAGGCAAACAATTTGAACAAGCTTTACCAAAGAAGACATATGGAAGCAAAAGACCTGTGAAAATAACATCACTAGTCATTAGGAAAATGCAAACTAAAACCACAGTGAGACGCTACAACACACCTATGAAAATGACTAATATATTTTTTTAATTCACCATACCAAATATTGGGGAGGAGGTGGAGAATTCTCACCTACTTCTAGTGGGAATGTAAAATGGCATAATCACATTGGAAGACAGTTTGGAGTTTGGTAACTTTCTCAAAAGTTAAACATAGACCTCCTAAATAACCCAATGATTTCACTCATAGGTATTTATCCGAGAGAAAGGAAAGCATGTGTTCATACAAAGACGTCTAGATGATTGACTGCTTATAGGAAGCTTTGTTTGTAATAACCCCAAACTGGAAAAAACCCAAAGGTTCCTCAACAAGTGGATGGATAAACAAAACTGTGGTACATCCATACCATGGAATACCTCTCAGTAATGAAGGAGAATGAACTACTGATACATGCAACAACATAGGTGGATCTCAAGGTCATTATGTGAGTGAAAAAAGCCAAGCTCAAAAAACCACGTACTGTATGCTTTCATTTACATACCTTTCATGGATTGGCAAGCAGAGGCTCGGTAAATGCTTACACACTGGACTTGTCCTTTTTGGTCTTGGAGCTCACTGGCCACACTGTGAAGCCCAAGCCACATGGAGAGGCCGCACAGAGGACAGAGACCCCTCTGGTCAGCAGCCCCACCTGAGCTCCCAACTGACTGCCAACATCACCTGCCACCTGGACGGTCCAGCCCAGTGAGCACCCACAAGCTGCAGCCTGACCTGCATCACATGGAGCAGATGAACCTTCCAACCGATCCCAGCCAAGCCACAAAATCATGAGAGAGAATAGTATGGTTGTTGCTTGAAGCCACTAAGTTTTGGGGTTTCTTATTACAGACCAATAGTTAGCCAAATACATTGCTAGCAGTTCCAAACCGACATCCTACTAGCTCAGTGACTCTGGTGTAAAACAAAGCCTGTTTACATGTATTTTCTGCCAATACCTGGGGTTGCTCTTTACAGGATTGACTTGGGCCAAGTGTCCCTCTGGGAACCAGTCTGACCATGATCAAGGAAGGTGCCTGTCAGCCAGGACTTGGTCATACATCCGGTCCTGGAGCTGAGAAGGAGTCAGCTCCCAAATAGCACCACGCTAACAGCGAGTGGGGAAGAGCCGTTTCCAGAGGAAAATCAAAGTGCAATTGCCAGAAAAGCAAATGCATGCAGAGCAGAGAAGAAACCAGAGCAACAGCATCAGCACACCTAGACCACAGGGGACTCTCAGCACGGAAGAAGTAAGTGCTCGTGGGAATCTGAGAATGTCTACACAACTGCAGAAAGGTTAATAGTGTGTGCAGATCACAGGGCAGGAATTTGGGTAAAGCCTTCACCCAGTGCCTGGCACACAGTAAGTGTTCACTTATCAATAGCTATTATTATTGCACTTTTTATTGTTGTTACCAAGGAGTGGCTATATAATATTAATAGCTATCCCTGCTTCAGCAGACCTTAGCCCATATTTGGTCCAGCACTGGCTATATTTACATATGAGTACATTTGATTCTATGTGAAGAGACTATCCCCAGTCTGTGTGGCCCCAGCATTTAAAGGCGGAGAAGTGCCGTGCGTGTCTATTTGAAAGTTCTTGTCTTATTAACTCGTAGCCCCAGGGACTGGACTCTGTTGTAGCTTCTCATTTAGGAGACAGATAACTCAGCTTGGCCTAGTCCTGTCTGGTGTAACGTTTCCATGGAGACTAGGAAGGAGACAGACTAAGCTTCCAAGGCCTGATGCCTTCCCTTTTGCAGTTGGGGACAGGCAGGGCCTCTCTGTGAGATCACGGAGTATTCACAGTGAGTGAGAGTGCATGTGTGTATAGGCATGTATGTTAGGGGCTTCACATATACACACATATGCACAATTGATCCTCTCTTACAAGAGACAGCGTACTCCAGGAATCACATTGAAAAGCCACCCCGTGTGCCTGAGACAACACAGGAGAAATCTCCAGGCTTGCTGGACACAAATCCTCCTATGAGTGGGCCTTGCTGCTGCAGGCTGGCAGGGGCGACTTGGCGGCTGGCCTTTGCTAACCTGTGAGCCCAGAGGCTAGACTGCATCGCCGCTCCGGTTATGTGGCCCTGAATGGCCTGGGTGCCAGTGCTTGGTCTGCTGCAGGGGCAAAGGTGGGAGCTGGGACCTCGGTCTCCCTGAGCCTGGGCTTAGTGCTGTCACGGGGAGAGGCATTCCCCTTGACGGTGGAATTCCCCCCCTTGTGGTTCGGGAGGGGAGGCCAAGACGAGGAGCTATCTGCGTGTTCCAACATGAACATCTCCAGCACACATTCGCTGTCTAGGAATCTATTTCTGCTGTTTCACTGGAAACCTCTATACTGAGCACCTCTTCCTTGCCGGGCACTAGTCCACACGCTGCTGAGTGAGATGCAGTCCTTTTTGTAAGAAGCTCACAGTTTATGTAAGGAGGCGGACGAGTCGACCAGGAATTGGAGCGCATGACACTGAATGCCACGGAGCGCTGTAGAGTGCAGAGAATAGAGCCACCGCCATGCCTCGGTGGCTCAGAAAAGCCTTGGCCTGTTTGGAAAGACCTGATCAGCTCCCTTTCTGCCACGGCTGGCTCCTTCTAACCACGCAGGCGAGGGGCATCCATTTTCCCACAGAACCCACCCCCAGGTCGGAGTTGGTGGCTGCGTGATCTGTCACCTGGCCCAGCCCCTCTCCTCCCCACCTGTGGTTTGGTTACTTAAGACAATAACACCTCCTTGTCCTAGCCTAGGTTGAGTTTGTTTCCTGATACTTGTAGCCCCGATAATTCAACTAATCCAGGAGGTATCTAATGACCTGGTTCCTCAACAAGGTGGCACTTGCCAATCGGTGACAGGGAGCACGGCTCTTCCAAGAGAGGCAGGAGAGTGTGCCGAGAGAAGGGGGTACGTGTGGCCACGGGCTGAGCAAATCGGCCAGAGGTCGGCTTGGCTGGGCTGGGCCCAGTGGGTTAGAACTGGATTCTGGAGTTCTTATAATCAGCCACATGGAAAATATTCATCTGGTGTCTGCCAAGATAGTAGATGTGAAAGATCTTTGAATTATTTTTAAAAGAGTATGACAGTGTCCAGGCACCATGACTGCATTAGAGCTCTTACCGTACCAGTGGGAGGGGAGGGGTCAGATCAGGGCTCAGATCTGAGACCCCTTCTCCTCTCTAACTGTACTCCATCCCACCAGTGATGAGTCCAAACTTTGTGCCTGTGCCCTGACCTTTGACCTGCCCATCCAGCTACCCACGGGGCACGCCCACTTGGACATCCTTCAGGAACCTCAAACTGCACAGGCTGAGCCCTGATCTCCCCCTGCTCACTCTGTTCCTCCTATAGTTTCCCCACGTTGGTGGAAATTCCACCTTCCCAGCTGCTCTGGCTAAAACCCTGGCGCCGTTCTACTTGCACCCCTCTTTCTTTCATACCCCGACCAATTCTTCAGCTTCCCCTTGGTGCTGCTCTCCAAACAGAGTCTGACTGATAGATGCCACCTTGCTCTGAGCTTCCATCGCCACCAGTCAGGACTGTGGCTGCCACCTGACCATTCTCCCTGCTTCCAGCCTACTTCAGTCTATTCCCAGCCCAACAGTCAGAAGAATCCTGTGAAATCTAAGTCTCACCTTGTCATTCTTCTGCCCCAGACCCTTTAGTGGGTCCCATCTCATGCAGGGGAAAAGCCAGTGCTCTTGCCGTGGTCCTCAGGGATGTCATGGTCAGGCCTCCTCTGACCTCTCTAGCTTCCTGCCCTCACATCCTGATCTCTCCCTCCCTTGTTCTACCTGGAGGATGCTGAACCCGCTCCCGCCCCAGGGCCTTTGCACATGTGGCTCCCACTTCCCAGGTAGCAGCATGGCCCAGTGCCTCACCATGTTTCTGCTTAAATGACATCTTTTTAGTGAGGTCTTTCCTAGACACCTATGTCCTACCTGCAGCAGTCTTGAATCCCTTCCCTGATTCAGTTTTTTCTCAGAATTTCTAGCCTTATAACTTCCTATGTAATTTCTCCATTTATGTTGTCTTTCTCCCCCTTCTGGAAAGGGAGCCCTATAAGACCAGGGATGTTTTTCAGGTTTATTCATTTATGTCTAGAACACATGACTGTGTATCTCAGGTGCTTAATAGATTTTAATGAACTGAATAAATTGTGTCCAAAGATGTAGGCACAGCTGATATGTTAGTCTTATCTGTGTCCCCGACTGACTTTCAAAGCTCTTGAATGTTTGGTGGGAGCAGGTGGTGGAAGCAGGAGGAGGTGCCGCCGAGGGAGCGGGTTCCCTGCCAGCCAGGTGTGTGCTCCTCACCTCCAGATTCTGGCAGCATGTGACGGGCTCAGGGCCCTGAGATCCTCCAGGTACAACACTACCAAGTATGCTACGCATAGGAATCCTTTCCAAAAGACTAGACACTTTCCAAGAAAATACAAGGAAGCTTCTGAGGCCAGGGATGAGGTGGGAGCCGGAGACCAGGCAGATGAAAAAGCACAGCATCGCTGCTGCCACTTACCTGGGGCCACCTGCTGCCCCAGGTGGCCCGGGGCTTCCTGGCCCCATACATGAAGGCCAGGCTCAGGGTGGCCACACTCTGAGACAAAGTGTGAACTGGAAGAAAACCTGCCCAACAGTACTGACACTATGGAAATCTGTCTACCTCATACTTGGCTCCAAGAGGGTATTTTTTTTTTAAATCCTCCCCTAAAATATTGTTACCATAAGCTGACTCTTAGAAGTAGAAATGATATCACTGGTGTAATTCAAGAGACCTAAGGAAGAATATTTCCTTTAAAGTGGACCAAGGTCCTTCATGTCCCCTGGGCACCTAGCAGAAGCGAACGTAAATCCTCCATGGAGGGACACACTGTGCAATTGCTCAGAATGCCCAGAAAGAGAGGCCAGTAAGTGTGAGCCCCCAGTTAAAAAAATAATTACACAATAAATAAGGTAACAAGCTATCTGAGCTAGAGTCAGACCAAATGGCAAATGAGAGAACAGACCTTTGAACAATGGGATGATCGATTCCAGAATACGCAGTAGGCATGTCTGAGGGAACTGTCAACACATGTGAGGCGCAAGAGACTATCTGAACTGACCACAGCAAGAATAAGTTTTGAAAACTGAAAATATAGTAACGGAAATTAGATCATAATGGAAGGGTTTAAGATGAGGATTGACACAGCAGAAGAGTTCATGGTGAAATGGAAGATAGGGCTGAAGAATTTACCCAGGAACTTTTATAGAGACAAAAAGAGATGAAAACTAAGAAGGGGAATTGAGTTGTATAGAAGGTAGAGTAAGGCTGTTCCAGGAGAGATGGTGGACAGATCGGGGAAAAGATGATGCTCAGTGGGATGACTGCTAAGAATTTTTCTCAAATGATAGGAGGAAAAACTCTTTGAGACTCAGTAAGCAGTTTATCTCTAAGCTGGTTCTAGCTGGGTGTGAGGGTGTGCACCTGTAGTCCCAGATACTCAGAAGGCCGAGGCAGGAGGATCACTTGACCCCAGAGGTTGGAGGCTGCAGTGAGTGAGTGGATTGTACCACTGCACTCCAGCCTGGGCAACAGAGTGAGACCCCATCCCCACATGGGGGGACTAAGCTGGTCAACTCAAAAGAATCCACATCTGGACACATGTGGTTAAATAGCAACACCAAAGACAAATAATGGCTGAAAGCAGCAGCCTAAGAGGAGAGACAAGTTACCCACAAAAGAAGACAAGTTTATGCCAGGAGCAGATTTCTTAATAACTATGGAAACCAAAGACAGTGCAATAATACCTTTGGATAAATAAAAGAAAATAACTGTTAGCCTCATACGGACAGCGAAACTACCTTTTAATAGTAAGAATGAAATAAAAGCATTTAGATAAATAGAACGTTTACCACCCAGGGCTGGGGCTAGATAAGGCGAGTGCGGTGCCTGGCACATAAAATTCAAGGGGGCATCACTCTTAGGGACATGAGGTTTAGGGCTAGGACATTCCCTTACATTTTACCTCCTGGTTGCCTCACTCTAGTCCCAGCCCTGTTACCACCAAAAGATCTTACTTCAAATAGACATCTTTCAAGAAGAAGGAAGGTACCCCCAGAAGGAAGATATGAGGTATAAAAAGCAATGGTGAGTTAATGAAATGCATGAAAATTAAGAGATGTTTAATATGTGGGCAAAGCTGGAGCCGCACAGCCAGATGACGGCAGCCCCGAGCTCGGCAGGGCCTGACTGCTGTGAGAGCGTTCAGCCATTCTTGTGTCGTTCGAGAAGGTTGTGATCCATGTAAGGTTGGAATGTTGGAATTTCTCCAGTGACCACTGAATGCCACTTCCTGTGGGACTTTCCTCGCGGTTCCTGGCGCACGCTGCCCTGTGTTCTGGCCTCGTGGGGCCTTGTTTGCCCTCCTGCCGGGCCCGCTGGGCTCTCCATGGAGCCCACATGAGCTGCATCTTCAAGCCTTCCTCAGTGTCTTTGTAAACAGCACATACCCAGAAAATATCTTTAGCATCTTAGGCTCATGCATTTTTTTTTTTTTTGCCAGAACAACAAAGTTGTCCATTCTATTAGACTAAAAGCTTTAAGAGGGTAAACTGTGACTCTTCACTGTTAAAATTCCAGCCAGGTGTATCCAGCAGCCCCCAGGCCGTACTCAGTCATTCCATTTCTGATGGGGATGCGACTCCTGTGGTTCTTACCCTTTGGCTTTGCACTTCCCCATTCTGTAGATATTTGAAGAGAACCTATTATCGTAACGGTTCGTTTTAATTGGATTAGGGAACAGCTAAGAACTGGTAAGGCATGGTTTCTAGGGTGTCTGTGAGGGTGTTTCTGGGGGAGATTGGCGTGCGGGTCAGTGGACTGAATGGGGAAGATCCACCCTCGATGTGCCTGGACCCCACCCAATCACTGGGGACCCCCAGGTAGGGCAAAGAGACATAGGAAAGGTGAAATCTCCCTCTGTCTCCTGGCGCTACGACACCTTTCTTCTCTTGCTCCGGGACGTCAAAACTCTAGGCTCTTGGGCCTTCGGGCTCTGGGACTTGCACCCACGGCTCCCTGGGTCCTCAGGCCTGTGGCCTCAGACTGACAGTTACACCGTCAGCTTCCCTGGTTCCAAAGCCTTTGGATGTGGATGGAGCCATGCCACTGGCGTCCCTGGTCTCCAGCTTGCAGATGGCTGGTTGTGGGACTTCTCCACGGTGACATGAGCCTATTCCCCTAATAAATCTGCTCTCATATACCCATTTCTCTCTCTCTCTCTCTCTCTGTGCATATATATATATATATATATATATATATTCTATAGGTTCTATCTTTTTGTAGAAGCCTGCCTAATCCACATATTAACTTCAAGCATTGTTCCTAGTACTAGAGAGATGAACAATATTGAGTGACACGATTCCTGTCCTTTCGAACCTTGCCATCCAGGCCGATGACTTTCAAACATTTCAACCAGTACACACATGGCACACAATAATAAACTTCTGCTGTATATTTACTATACATAGTATATTCTGATATTTTCTTTTATTTGTTTTTTTCTTAAAGAAAAATGACAGTCACAACCCACTAAATTGATTTTATGATCCATGACTACTTGGATCTCTCCTGTAGTTCAAAAAACTTTGATTCTGTGCAGAGGTTCAGAATCTCTCCTCCAGCCTGGGTTCCTCAATGCACAATGTGTTTTTCAATGCACAAAACAGTGTGTATAGGATCACAAAGGAAGCCTTTTACATCAAAATACAATTATAAATGTATTTTAATAAATTGATATGTGATATAGTAATATGTGTGCTTCTTTATTAATGCACTAAATACAAGATCCAGGAGCCAACTCCTATTGGCTACAATGTGGAAGTAAAGATAAGCAGAAATGCTATTTTTAGAATTCTGCAACTGTAACGTGATATGATAATGTGTGTGATTATTACTGGTGACAAAGTCACAGGTGCTGCTGATGCTATTGTGGCATGTCACCTACATTTGTCATTGAGGGAATGCTAAGTTTCAGAAGTTAATAAAAATGAAGAAGCATTTTCTTCCCCATGCAAATTTATAAAACCCCAAAGGTCTGTGGACCACGGTCAGGAATCCCTTGTCTAGTGGATCCACACCTTATCTCAATAATCTCAAACTTCCTATTACAGCAGGATCAAAGCCACTATTCCCTTATCTTAACATTGAGATGGGAAATGTTCTAATGTTCTACCAAAACAGAAGAAGTGGGTAAATTATGTTTGCTTAGCAAGTGTCAGAATCATCCAATGGGGTCATGGGGGTGCGCTCAGCTGTGCGAGTTGATAATTCTCCTGCAATCAAAGTCTTACCGACCAGAGTGAGTTTGTTGATCCGCATCCCAGGTAGAATTGCAACCACCTTTTGTGGGTGCCGGTGGAGCTGCAGATTTGAATAGCTGGCAAAGGAGCAGCAGCTGCAGAGAGAGGCCCACTGGGGTGGGGCAAGCAGGAATCCCAAGGCAGCCCCTCCAGCCCCCACCCCGGTCTAAAGCAAGCCGTATGCAGCAGGGAGCTGGTCCCATAGTCTGGTTCATTTCCGGTCGCTGGGCTGTATTTGGTTGGGGGGAAGGGGAGCTTTCAGAGGTGGCTGTGTGGGCGTCCTGGGCATCTCACTTCCACTGTGACAAGGGATGTGTGGCCCTCAAGGAACATCCATTCAAGCTGCTAATAGGTTGACATTAGAAGAAGAGGGGGAAATACCAACGATCGCTGGGCCGATTTAGTCTTGTTAAATACCCCATGAGAACCACACGTGGGAGGGAGCATTTTATCAGCTCTTGACTGTCATTGAAAAGGCGCCTGCTTGCTAACACGTTGTGCAGAAAGTCACTTTGAGACTACAACTGTTGGATAAATAAGAGGTTCCTCATGTCTCATAGGCCACGCGAGGTGAAATTCCAAGGGAGCTGAAAATTGTCTGAGAAAGCGGGGTTGTTGCAGCCTTGTCTGCTTTCTCATGACTTACTGGGGGGTCCTGGGAGGACTCCAGGTCCTTCTTCCATTTTCCAGTTACTTACCCAATGGGAGCAACACTGTCCGTGGTCTGGCTTGGGCAGGAAACCGCAGCTTGCGTGACTTAGGATGCGTGCTGGGTGGATTCATGCACCAGCTTGGCCCGCCAGCGCAGCCAGCTCCTTAACCAAACGCTAATCCAGGTGCTGCTAGGGAGGGGTTTTGTAGACGTGGTTAACATCTACTATCAGTGGGCTGTAAGTCAAGGCTATTATCAGCCTCAGTAATGGGGTGGGAGAGGGGTTCGTCCGATCCGTTGAAGACCTTAAGAGCAAAAACTGAGGTTTCCTGGAGAAGAAGAGATTCTGCCTCGAGATTGCTGCATGAGCTCTGCCTGGGTTTCCAGCCTAAATTCCACACTTGCCACCCACACAATGACATGAGCCAATTTCCTAAAATAAATTTCTTAATATATATCAGTTCAGTGTCTCTGGAAAACCCTGAGTGATACAGGATGCATTTTCTTTTGTTTGTTTTAAATACTTTCAAGGCAAGCATCTGAAAGCAAGGCGACTTAAACACAATATGACACACACACAGGCACACACGTACAGTCTATGGAGTTGGGAAAAGAGGCCACTGAGGGCCTGGGAAACATGGGACATTTGTCTTTCTTTTTTCTTTTTCACTCTGTTTAGTGTGCAGAGAGGAGCAGACTGTTCTCATCGGTCTGGTGAGGCCCTTCCTCACCTCCCTGTCTCCCCTCCAGCCTCTGTGTGCTTTCACTTCCACCCTGCCACCCTGCCACCTGGACCACACCTGCCACAGTCCCCACTGACTTCATTCCTCTAGCCAACACCATCGAGGTGGCCTTATCTTATGGCCCTTTCTGCCACATTTTCTCTTTCTTGGAACTTCTCCACTCTTGGGTTCCTGTGGTGCCACTCCTAGTTCTCCCTGCTCTCTCTGCACCTCTCTCTCGCCCCCTTCTCTTTCTGCACTTGTTGTCTCTCTACCTTCTCTGTATCTTCACCTTCTCTCTCTCCATGTGCCGCATCAGCATTGGGGTTCTCCGGGTCTCTCTCACTGAACACATCGTTGCTGGGTGATCCCTTCACTCATATGGTTTCAACCGCCTCCTAAATCTTGATAAGGCCCCAATCCATGTCTCTATCTTACAACTCTCCCTCTGTCTTCAAAAATCATCAACCAACTGTCAACTAGACTTCCCTCCCGAAGTCCCCTGTGGCATCTCAGACTAGACAGGTCCCCAAATGGACCCACCCTTTGTTCCTGATCTTAGCTGGTGGAACTTCCATCCGCCAGCCACCCAAGCTAGGATCAGCCTTTTTTTCTTTTCATGCCTGATATTAAGAGCAGTATAAATACTTCACTTTACTCAGGTGAATGAAATTGGATTACTCTGAAGCATAATCATTATTCCAAGTGCATGGTTTCTGTAACGGGATAATTGGCTGGTGCTGGTCCTAGATAACACCTGAAATAAGTAATATGTGTACCTGTGTTTTTAATCAAAGTAACAAGTAATAACCAGGGACAGTGAGAAGCACAGTAAATGTGTTAGTGGAGCTTCTGATAAGTTTGTGTCACGCAGCAGTTGTCTTAGTCCATTTGAGCTGCTATAATGAAATATCAAAAACTGCATGGCTTATAAACAGCAGAAATTTATTTTTCACAGCCTTGGAAACTGGGAAGCCCAAGATCAAGGCACTGGCAGATTTGGTGTTGGGTAAAGACCTGTTTCGTGGTTCATGAATGACAGTCTTGCTGTGTCCTCACATGAGAGAAGGGGTCAGGGAGCTCTCTGGAGTGTCCTACAAGAGCACTAATCCCATTCATGAGTGTTCTGCCCTCATGATCTAATCACCCACCAAAGACCCCCCACCTCCTAATACCATCACACTAGAGGTAAGATTTCAAAAAACAAATTTTGGGGTGACATGAGCATTCAGCCCATAGCAGGATGAGCCCTTGTGAGTGAGAGGAACAAAATGTGCTGAGGAGGCTGGTAGAGAAGATCTTGGGGAACTTGAGGCCTTGGCAAGGATCTAATCTTTGTGCTATGTGCAATGGGAAACCACTGGAAGGTTCTAGAGGGGCGTGTGAAATGATCAGATAGAGGCTTTAGAAGATCACTCTGAGCTCCATGAGGGCAGGTCTGGACGGGGCCAGAGTAGAGCTCATATTCCTTCCTCTGATTCAGTGGGTCTGGGGTGGGCATTCCCATGTGATACTAACATGTTGTCAGGGCCAGGCTTCCTGCACTATACTAAACCCTCCAGAACATGAGGCCCTGTGGTGGCCCCATGAGAAGGTTCTGTCCAGCCTCTTCCTCAACAGCCCAACCCAGGAGAACTCACTCAGGACTAGGACAGCCTGACTCTTCCGCAGGCAGCTCTGACGGTCAGCAAATTCTTGCCTGTTTCATGTCCAAAGCTTCTGCATGGTTCAGCCCTGCCCTTTGCCCAGGGTAAATATTCCAGTTCTTTTAATAGCCCACATGTAAGCTGCATCCAGGGGCCTTCATTTCCTTCCTTTTTATCTTTCTTTTCTTTAACATATAATGCAGACATGTGGAAGGGGAAAGTGCAGAAGGTTGGAAGGTGAAGGGCAAATGACGTCTCATCTGCCAAACCCCGGGCCCTTAATCCTCCTTATAGAGTGGACCATGTTTCCACTTTCTTGTGTGTCTTTTCAAAGGCATTCTATGCATTTACAAAGTCTACACTTTTTTTAGACAAAAACACTACATACACTATTCTGCACCTCTCTTTTTAAAAAAACCTAATAATACTTTTTGAAGATTATTCCACATCAGTATATAATGCTCTACCTGATTCTTTGAGAAGCTTCTAGGTATCTAGGTGTCTAGGAGAAGTGTCTAGGTGTACCGCTGTATATTAAACTAGTCCCCTATGATGGGCAGTAGGTATTTTCCAATCTTTTACTACTACAAACAGGCAGTCATCAATTTCTTGCATTGCATATATTAATACTTCTTTGTATAGGTTATCTGTGTGATAAACTTAGAGTGACACGTGCTCTCCACCAACAAGATATAAGAATTACTGCTCTCTTGTCACTCTCAGAAGTGCCAGTTTGTAATACCTTGCTGAAATTTTTTGCCTTGAACTGAACCCACTATTCCTGTGACCCAATGACTTCAGAGAATGTGGGTCACTTCCACTCTTATTCCAGAATGTATGCTTCTCCTATAAATCTCAACACTGAATCTGCCATCGTGACCACATCCCGGACATACAGTCATTAAGCTCTGTCCTAAAGTGCAGCTGCTAAACCACTTTTCTCCCATTTGGTACCTGGCTATTGGATTTCTCTACCCAAGTTGCAGAAATTTTCATTTATCTGTGTATGAATTTTCCTTTTTCTGCCGTAACAAGTCACCACAAATATGGGGCCTTAGGATAACACAAATTTTTTATCTTATAGTTCTGTTGTTCAGACATCCAAAAGGGGTCTCACTGAGCTAAAGCCAAGGTGTTGCAGGGCTGTGTTCCTTCTGGGAGCCCCGGGGGAGGATCCACTCCCTTGCCGGTTCCCAATTCTAGAGGCCGCCTGCATTCCTCGGCTCACAGCAAGTCTTCTGCCTCAAAGCCAGCAGCACAGCGTCCTCAAATCTCTCTGGCTCTGAGCCCAGCTTCCATCGTCACGTCTCCCCCTCTGACTCTCCTGTCTCCCCCCACCATCCTTTAAGGCCCCCGTGATTGCATTATCCATCTAGAGAAGGCAGGATAATAACCCTATCTTAAGCTTTTTAACTTAGTCATATCTGCAAAGCCCTTTTTGCATGTAAGGTACCATAGGCACGGGCTCTGTAAGTAGGACATGGACATCTGTAGGGAGCCATTATCCTGCCAGCTACAATCTTCATTAATCATCATCTCGTTAAGGCTAATTGCTTCAAATAAGGCTTGAACATAAATAAGCTTTCAATGAGGGTCTGGGTATCTTCCCTTCTACTGAAGTTTTAAATTGAGTACCGAGCTGAGCATCCTTGGGGCTAGATTGAAGAGTTACAAGAACGAGTAACTTTACTGTTTGTAAAGAACACTTACATCCATTGTAACAATATAATCCCCACAATCAGGTGAGGAAACTGAGGCTCATGGAGTTCGGGGCGTGGCTGGAGTCCCACCGTGGGCCAGTGCCAGCAAGATTCTTCCAGCTCAGAAGCTGTCACTCTTGCTGCCGCACCAGCCACATGACAGTCATGCTACCAGCCTGCAGGAAGTCCCCAGGAAAAGTCCTGAGAAGTCTTTTGTGGATTTCCTGAAGCTCCCAATCTGCACTGGAGTAAGGGCTCCCCTTTCACAGCTGATAGAACTTGTGTTCATGCCTTAAACACCCAGAACTTGTCACAGCTTCATCAGCCTCACTGGGCAGGCCTGGGACAGCTCTGGGAGATGTAGACCCGGGGAGACTGGGGCCACGACCAAGGTTGCAGAGTTAGTAACCAGAGACTCAAATCCGTGGGGCTTCTCTCACTGGGCCACACTGTGTCTTCCAGAGATACCACCCTGCAAGGGCTAGAAACTCTAAAAATTCTAAGCAGTGCCCTCGCTCCAGAGAAACCGGAGAGCTTGGAGAGAAAGCAGGGAGCTTGCATGATGCCATGGCGACTATGTTCCAGCATTTTCCAGGGCAGTTCACTTCATCCTTCTAGGAGTTTAGCTTCCATCATGACCATTTTGCTGATGGAGGTTCTGAGAGGTTAAGGTCACAAAGATGGCAGGACTTGATGACCTAGATGGACTCCATCTAGGAGTCCAAAGATGACCTAGAATGGACTCCATTCTAGGTCATTCCAATTCTAAAGCCCATGACTTTTCCACTCAGCCATGCTAGAGTAGATACTAAGCAGGAGTCCAGGTTAAAAACAAAATAAAACAAAACTAGCACCTGCT
This sequence comes from Mirza zaza, assembly GCA_008750895.1. Classification (NCBI taxonomy): domain Eukaryota; kingdom Metazoa; phylum Chordata; class Mammalia; order Primates; family Cheirogaleidae; genus Mirza; species Mirza zaza. The sequence continues at coordinate 63,357 of VSMD01051450.1, forward strand.
ATGTGATAGTACAGAGCAAGGAGGCCCGGGTCACCCTGGTTAGGTTAGCAGCAGGTTGGATTAACGTGCACGCAGCTGGCAAGAGAGGCAGGGGGGAAACTGTCCTCTGGCTGATGTCCAGTGACCTGTGGCCCTGAGAGTAGCTGCCAGAACTCTTCTGCCAGCAAGAGGACAGAGGGGAGGTGCAGCAGAAAGTCAGCAGGGGTAGGGGAGAAATGATAGTGTCAATTACCAGGTACAGTCGCCAAACAAATAACTAGCTAGAGGCTTGTCCAGAAATGTTCTCAGGGCTTGCTTTGATCATCATTTGTCTGAGTTGTGCTTCATTTCAGTTTTTCCCTTCAATTTAGATCCCATCTGCTGCCCTGTTTGCCCGAGCCCACAGCTAGATGCAGGCATGCAATTACCCAGCTCCCACGCATTTTCTTGTTCTCTTTCTCTCTGGGTTTAATTTCCCTGAGAGGCTCTGCCTTGAGCTTGCTTTAAAACCTGCAATTATGAGGAGGCACCTAATGAGACCAGGAGCAAACTTCTGCACTGCACAGCTATTTTTTTTAATGGGATAAACAGAGGAAAATGTCAAACAGAGGGATCTCCACGTTGCTCCAGTGGGTGAAAGGGTACCTAGAGTTCCAAACGAGCACGCCGCACTCAGCACACGTCTGGCGGGTTGTTTCTCCTGGCGTCCTTGGGCTGTCCGACCTTGTCTGAGATGTGTGGCTGGATCTCATCTGGCTGGGGCTCCGCTGGCCACTGCGCCCAGGCCTGGAATGCCTTCTGGGCATGGTCAGCAGAGAAGCGCCCCTGGAAAGGTCATCAAAGGTGGAGGCAGAGCTCTGACCTCGGCCACTACATACATGGTGGCATTTCCAAGAGAGGTTTGTTTTCCTCCCCAAGCACAATATGGAGTAATGACTTGGATCGTGGAAATTGCAAACAGCATGTGTCATAATGAATATTTTGACTTGGAACACAGCATTCTCAGGGACTCCTAATGTCTGCAGAAACTCACAGGGTGACAGAAAAAAATCGATCATGAAAGTTCCATTCACACAGTGTAGCTATTCATGGGAATTCAATTAAAGGAGCATTTATTTAGTGCCTGCTGAGTACCTAGCACTGTGCTGAGTGCTTAGGATACAGGGAGGCTGGAGGAAAGAATCAGTGTGTAAGTGTGCAAGTAAATGCAGGTGTCTCTGTGCAGGTCTGTGCAGCAGAGGCAGACCAAGACACAGGAACCAACCTTTCCGAGATGAACTGCCAAACCCCAGTCTAGTGGCTTGTTGCTGATCAGTCCCTCTGCGTTAATTACTGATCCCTAGGGCTCACCTAGGCTGAAGCAAATGCCCAAGAGTATAAATGCTCTAACCCAGTAACTGAGCTTCTGGGAAGCCAAAGCCTAAACGTTGATGACATGAGGGGAGGAGGGTGGGGGCGGGAGAGGAAAAAGAATGAATCAACATAGCTTTTCCCCTTGGGGACACCTTGGGACCTGCCACCTCCCACAGCCACCGAAGGGGAGGACGGGGGTCAGGGTGAGAGTCCCCACCCACATACTCCTGCTACAGGCCCATGGTCCTTAAGAGGTTAAAGACTACTGATCTAAAGGAAGACTAGTTAGCATAGGTGAATTTCATTTTATTGGGAGAATGCCAGGCAGTGTGGAAAGGTGAAGAATTTTAATAACGTGGAGAAGGTAATTCTACATATTTGTCAAGATTTTCAGGAGCTAGAAGGGATCCTAGAGGCAAATAGCTTTACTTGTTAAATCAACTGTATTCAGCCATAATTTATATATAATAAAATGCACCCATTTTAAGCGTGAAATTCTGTGAGCTCTGACAAATGTCTATGTTTGTGTAGCCACCAACACAATTAAAGTACACAACACTTTGTCACCCTCAAAATATGGTTTGCAAGTGTGTCGTCTTTATAATCTCCACCACCCCATTGATCCACTTTTTGTTATACAGATTAGTTTTGTTTTTTTAAAAACCATTTCATATAAATAGAATAAAACAGAATACCCCAAATTGTTCATTCCCCTATTGGTTGGTGTTTGGGTTGTTTCCAGTTTGGAGTTATTACAAATAAAGCTGCTGTGAACATTCATGTACAGTTTCTTTCTGCAGACATGTTTTTATTTCTCCTGGAAAAAACCTAGGAGTGGAATTGCTGGGACATACAGTCAGCATATGTTTACCTTTATAAGGAACTGCCAAACTAGTCTCCAAAATGATTGTGCCATTTTGCATTCCCAACTCCGTGTGGGAGTGTCAGTTGCTCCACGCTCTTTCCAACACTTGGTGTTGCCGATCTTTAATTTTAGCCATTCCATGCTGGGTATGTAGCAGCATCTCATGGTGGTTTTAATGTGCACTTTCCTGATGGCTAAGAATGTTGAGAACTCTTCATGTGATTCTTGGCCATTGCATGTCTTCTTTTGGAAGTTTCTGTCTAAATCTTTTGCCCATTTTTATTGGGTTATTTGTCTTACATATTCTGGATACAATTCTTGCCAGATCCGTGTATTGCAAATACTTTTCCCATTCTGTAGCTTGTCTTTTCATTTACTTGATGTTTTAAGAACAGAAGTTTTTAATTTTGATGAGGTCTATCTCATCATTTTTTAAAATTTCATGGTCATGCTTTTTGCATTCTATCAAAAACATCCTTGTATGCCCCAAAGTTGTAAAGGATTTTCTCCCATGAGTTCCTCTGGAGGTTTTCTATTTTCGGTGTCTACATTTGGGTCTAAGAGACATTTCAAGTTAAGCTTAGAGCATGGGGCGAGGTACGTGCCAAGTCTGTTTATTTATTTTTGCACATGGACATCCAGATGTTCCAGCACCACTTGACGAAAGACTACCCTCCCCCACCGAATCGTCTTAGCACCTTTGCGGAATCGATTGACCGTATATGTATCAGGCTATTTCTGGACTCTATTCTATTGATCCCCGTGTCTAATCTTACACCATAGTTTCATTTTTAAAGCTGAGAAAACCGTGGCTGGGAGAGTGAAGAGCCCGTACAAGGCCAAACCCAGTAAGTTAGAAGCTAGGATGGAATGTGACTGTGTCAATATCCATCCTAAACCCTTGTTGGAAGTCAGCAAAGAGGGGCATTCCAACTAGTCATGTGGATAGTGATGCCCTGGCACGAGTTGCTCCACCCCTGGAGGTTCCTCAACTGAAAAGTGGCCACAAGAATAATGCCCACCTCATGGGCCTATGGAGAGATAAGGTGAGATGATGCTTCTCAAATATCTGGTGCAGCACCTGGGACACAGTGGCTGCCCGGGAGACCGCAGCTGCTCAAGCCCTTAGTTGCCATAAACATCTTCCCTTACAGGGACTCCTTCCCGCAACCCCTCCCACTCTGTTTCTGAGCCCTGAGCAGCTAATGGGCCATCCAGCCAGGCCTAAGGAACCTGGCCCAAGGTGGTGAAAGCTGCACCGTATTTGGGAGGGTGAGGGCCCTGCCTCCTAGTGAGCAGATGTGTTTGGGAAGGAGCTGGGTTTGGGCAAGTTAAGAGACAGTCCCAAAGATACCTACCACTCAGAAGGCTGCCTGAGGCCAGAAGCTCCTGGGGCAGCAGATGTGGGAGAGAAAATGGTGTACAATATTGAAAGGAAGGAAAAGAAATAGAAACTTTGGTGCCACCGTGAGATTATGGAAAAACCAACATTCCGGACAATTATCTTGTGCATGACAACGTAGTCACACCAGGCCATGAAAAGCAGTCATGAGGTTTTATGACAGGAGGCTTTATTGGACAGAATCACAATATATACTTTTTCCCCTGTATTAACCATCAATTCTATCATAAAAATATATTACAACGTTTGATATGTATTCACGAAACACAAGCCATTGTAAACAGAGCAGGCAGCGTTGGCCTTGGATTCAAAATTCGTGAGTCCCATTTCAACAGAAAACAGCTTTTGGCAAGTGTGTTACACGGAAGGTCGTATTGCCACATTGGGAGGCTTCGGGTAATAGTGTTTAAAACATAAAGGGAGCCATACTTCTGCTTAATAAATTAAGAGAAAGGAAAGTTAAAGAAGTAAAGTTAAAGCTACAGTGTCAACAAACGTGAGAGGACGCTAAGCTTTTGCTTTGTCTGTGTCACACTCGGTGCGCAGCTGTTTGTGTTTATGAACATTCACCCATATTCATACTCTCACGGGCGCACAGAGTCATGGGCACACACGTCCATGGGCACATTCGCTCTAACACAAACACACAGATGTCCCACCCGTTTTCCTCTGAGGCCGGCATGAAGGAAGGGCTTGCAACATTGTACAGAAGCCAGTCATTTACAGGTCACTTTGTCCCCAAGAATGAAATACCTTTTATTTTTTTTTTAAATCCTGGTTTCCAATAGTATCCTTGAGTTGTGCAAATATAAAGTGCATTTCCATATGGAGTACTAAACCAGCTGGCAAGTGCCTTAGGTTTCCTTAATGCGGACTACTTTCTGTCACCCAATGGCCACTCTCTGGATGACCCAAGCTGTGATGGTGTGAGTTCCCCCACCTCACTAAAAAATTTTGAAAAACGATGAAAATTCAAGAAATGCAAAGAATTGGACTTCAGCATTCAGATTCCTTGGAGCCTCCTGGGGCTCCGAGGGTAGCATTTAGCCACTAACGGGAAGTGACAGTTCTCCCATGGGAACCTGAGCAGGAGAAGCGGCGGTGTGGGGAGACGGGCATGCTCCATGGCAGAGGATGGATGGGTGTGGCTGAACTTGTCCACTGGCATCTGCTGTGCGTGACACCCCGACAGAGGGGTAGATGTACGTCCTCCCAGGAGCTTCCTCACCCAAGGAACACTGCACATCCCCATGGCAAGGACGGGAATTCCTTCTCCCAGAGGGGCCTAAGAAAATGCAGACTGGCCTATCCCACCGCCTAGGAAAACCACCCAGGTGGTAACGAGGGAGGCAAGGCACCGTTTTGATTTGCCACTGGACTTCCCAGGCTGTCTGTGATCCAGGGTCAGCCACGTGTCCCCGGGGGAATCCTGCTGGGGTTGGCAAGACAGCAGACTCCGTAGATGTCCCCAACCCTCCCAAAGAGCCTGTGTTTGCGTGTTTGTTGTAAAGCAGGACTGTTGAGGTTTGGAGCAATCTCAGTTTGCAAGGGAACTTGGCATTCAAGGTTTTCAGAGCAGGGGGTTCGGTCACTGTTGACAATGCAAGCAAAGGTTTGTTACTAAGCGAGTTCAACGCAAGGCAGTGGCAGACCGAGCCTGTGGGTGCCAGGTGTGCCGTACTTTAGCCAAGGCAGGAGCGGTCACCATGATCTTGTCCTTAGGAAACTGACCATATTGGGTCATCCAGTGAATCGAGTGTCACTCAGATGGCATCTGATGCTCCCCATTCCCTGAGGATGGTCTGGGGTACAACTGAGACCTGGGCCTTGACAGTGATATCTGACTCCCGCAATCCAAGGTGGACTTCCTGTCTCCAAAAACAGGTTTTAGGCTCTTTGAAGCCATCGCATCATGGACTTTTGGTCACATTAAACACGGGCAGCAGTTCTTCCGTGCCAGGGAGTGCATACAACAGTGACTAGAGTGGAGTCACTGGCATGCGTGACAGGACACAGGAAACGCCGTGTGCTGGTGTCCCTAAGAGCACACGCACACCCTGGGAGGCACACGTAGTCTTTGAGTCCCAAATCTAAATTGCTTTAAAAGTCCTTAGATACGGGTATACAGGGTAAACTATAGCACTGCTGAGATTGGTTAGATTCTTAAGATCTGACCTTTAAATGCTAGATACATATTTACATGACACGTTGTACCGGCGAACCCAGGGAAGGAGGAGAGGGAAGGAGGGGACGGTTGAATTGCTAAGGAGCACGAGGACAGCTTCTGCCAACTCCGTATTTCTGCTGTGTGGATTCTCCCACTTGTCCCTGGGGGGGTGTGGCAGTGCCCACTGGGCCCCTGCATGGATATTAAATGTGCAACAGTCCCCCACTGAAGACACGCCTTTGTTCCCCTCAGGATATTGTCAGAGGATTGCCCTGGCTGGATGTGGTCGGTTTCTCCAGAATGAATGAAGCTCTCCACCCCACCCCCACTGTATAGTGCAGATGGTCTGCAAAGTGGATGCGATTTATTCCCTCCCTCCTTCCTTCCTTCCCTCCTCTCTTCCTTTCCTACTTTCTTCCTTCCCTCTCTTCTTCCTTCCTTTTTTCCTTCTCTTCTTTATTTTCTCTCCTCCCACCCCTTTTTTTGGGCAGCTAAACACATATGTACTTTCTCCCCGTCTTTTCTTTCCAAGACAGATCTAACTTCGATACTCCCAACTTTGACTTCTGTCATCTCCTTCTGGCCACAGGTCACGTTTGACCTGTCTCAGGAGACACTGGACCTCCCTGTCAGGGTCCACCTGGCACCGTCCCTGGCCCCAGCTGTGCTCGACCCACCCAGACCCCTCACCACGCGGCTCCCATCCCCTTCTCTACTCTGTGTTCTGACCCAAATGTCAGCACCTCTGTGGAGCCTTCCAGAACTCTCCTTCCTCAGCAGCCAAGCTCTCCAGCCCTCCCCCCTCACAGCACTGAGCGAACACCTCCCAGGCACCCCACCCCCACCCCGTAGAGTGATGACGTCTCCTGAGCCTGACTCAGCTCAGGCCACACAGAGCAGGTGCTCAGTAAATGTGTGCGGAGTGACAGGCTCCGGGGCAGGGCCCACGGCTGCCGAGTGTGCACGTCCGGCTGCCCTGGAGAGTCGCTGCTCTGCACAGTGGCGTCTGGGGCAGGCTGCGCGAAGCCACCATGTGTGCTCACCACCTCCGTCTCCCAATGCAGACTCCCCGGGAAGTTGGACAGCTGCGTTCCTCGGAACCCCTGACGTGTCCCCGCCAGGTTGTGGAACCCCGAGGAGGCAGGAGGAGGCCTAGCTCCTCGCAGCCTCTCCCACATCCGCTCAGCCCCAGGGCCCGGCGCCAACACCAGGATCCTCCGTGCAAGTCCTCCCGGCCGCCAGGAGCTAAGAGGTCCACCTCGGTGCTAGGGGGTGCTATGTCCTGCAGATGCTCACGGGGGCCGATGGCACAGAGTCTCAGGAAAACCCAGGTAGACCACGGGCCCCCACACACCTAAAGCCTTTGCTCAGAGGGGCTCAGAGGCTGTGAGCGGGGCCTCCTGGGCACACCGCTGCTGCTAAGCTTCTTCCCCTGGAACACACACAGAGAAAGAGAAGTCCAGGGAGTTCCTTCCCAACCACATGACGGTGGGGGTCCCAAGGCCCAGCTGGTGGCCTTGGTGTTAGCCCAGGCACTGAGAAGGCGGGGCCATTGCTGATGGCAGAAGGACATCCACTCTGAGCCCAGAACTGCCCAGAGTCCAGTGAAACTGGGGACTTCTCCCATTTTACCAGCCTGCCCTTCTTGAGACCACTGTCCTGTTTCCATTTACTCAGGACCTACAAATCTTCCCAGGTACATAAAATGGAGATGATAATAGTGCTACATCAAAACATTATAAAGATTAACTGAAACACGACCCCAGCATACTTCGGACACTAGCCTGGGCTCTAGTCCTTACTCTGTACACACCAGCCGTTAGGGGTGTCATTAGCACCAGCTGTTCCTGGGGTACCAGCAAGGGTCAGCCACGCTGGATGGGACCAACAAGAGACCCGCACCTAGGGGCTGGCGTCCCAAACTGTCTCCCCCCGGTCCCGCCTCAGCCTGGCTCAGCTCTCCGTGTACAAGGCTGGGTGGAAAGAGGGTGGGACAAGCTCTGGGTAGTGGCAGAGGTGTTGGATGTCATCCCTGCCCGCTGCCAGGCTGCCCCAGCAGGGTCTGATCCAAGACCCAAGCAAGTGTCCCTGGGGACCCCTCTGACCACCATGGTTCCTCTCCTCTCACAAGGCTTCCTGGCCATCCTCAGCCGACACCCCAAACACATCTCGAGCTGACAACTTGGGAGCCCCACAGATAGGAATGAGGCTGCTTTGCAAATGCCTTGGGAGGAGAAGGTGGGCAGCCAGAATCTTATGAAGAGGGGTTTTTAGAATTTCATGGAGAGATCAGTTTTGTCCATCTGAGAACACAATGCCCCAGCCCTTGAATAAAGCTGGAGATCAAACTATTTGGAGAATTAGGGAAAGACAGAAGACAATTGAAACTTAGATATTTAGAAACACTCAGCTTTCTATAGAGTTTATCCAAGCATCTGAGATCATTTTTCCTTAGGGAGTAGTTACCTAAGGCCTTGGTGAAAATGCAGAAACCCAGGTGCTGCCTGGACCTGCTCGAATGGATCTCCGAGGGGGTGGGCAGGATCTGCATTTTAAACAACCTTCCTTCTTCGTGACTCTTGGGCATAGCAAAGTTTAAGAGCTGATGGCTCCATTCCAGATACAAATACATCCAGGACCTTTTCTTCCCCATGGTGCTCACAATTTAAAAGCTATGAGCTGATCCAAGGGGTTTCTGGCACCTGATAAAATATCCCTCATTAAAATCAGGCAAATTAGTTCATCCTGCATTCAGGTTAAATCCTAACAATGCAGCCTTCGGTTCCTCCATGCGGAGGTCTTATCTGCCTGCACCCAAGCTTGTAGAAGGTGACAACCAGCACATGAACCTGGCCCGTTCCTTCCATCTTCCCTCAGAAAGAAAGGCACCATGAAAAAGAAAATTAACTTCACAAACACGAGGAGAGAGGTTTATTGCTCATGGTGACAGGAGACTGAGCTGGGTCCTAGAAGAACATACAGTTGGTCTGTGATGACTGAAGACAGCTCCCCTTCCTCCCCCAGCCTGATTTCTAAGTCAACACGGGCCTGCTGTTGGGGAAGCATCTTTGAGAGGTGAACTGGCTGAGAGACGCACAAACCCCACATGGCACAGCACGCATGCACATGGACCATCCTTGGGGGGGCCCAGGGCTCTATAATCCCCCTTCAGGAAGGGGGCTGAGGGAAAGCTAGAGTGGTTTTGCAAGATGATTAAAAAGGCAAATTCTGAGTGTGTAGGAGGACTAGGAACCGAGCCCTGCCTGTGGATTTAGGAATCTGAGAGCCTTCTTCCCTTTACGAGTTTTATTTTCAAGCTTCTTAAATGTCTTTACCAAGTCCAACCATTTACCAGAGTTTGGGCCAGGCCCTTGGACTTTGATGCTGAAAATCTTAGTGTTTCTATGTGTCATACCTGAGAAAACAATGTTACATTTGATAAATTAAATTACCAAAATGAGGTAGATAATTCAATTGAGAATAATAAAGCCAGGGGCAAATTTTATAGCCTGTATATAGATGAGTATAAACATTTATCTAAAGGTAATTGTAGCAGAGTGAGAGCTGTCTAATGCTGACTGCTAATGCAGTCATTTTCTTCTCACTTCCCCTTGGGTTTTAATGCCTGCGTCCAAATAATAATGAAAAACCCAATCAATGAACGTATCTGGAGTTTCTGCCTGCATGACACCAGTGCAACTGGTTTTATTGGTTGGTTTTTAAGCAGTTTTAGAGGTATAGTGAAAACGATGAAATGCATCTTTTCAAGTTACCTGCTGTTGTGGGTGACAGATCTTACTCCTTAGCTGAAGAAGATGGAAAAGAGATCTAGTAGCTACCGGGAGCGTGACATGTTGCCTATACAGGACAGAGCAAACGCAGACAGGATCTGCCAGAGTTATTCCTCCAAACTGAAATTGGTGAAAATATATATTGCTGCTTGAATTTGACTGTCCACTGACCTCCTCCACAGGGTCACTGCTCCTCTGTGCCCAACTTTAAAAGTATGTGTGTAAAAAGGGAGGTACTCTTGTTGGATTCAACTGTGCGTACCATCTTGGCTCCCTGCTTGTTTCAATCCTAGTGGAATTCTAGGGGATGAACAGCTGCTCGTCACTGGGAAGGCTCTACAAAAGCTCATGTCTGTCGTGGTTCAAACTTGAGTGGCCAAACGGGCTCTGAACCAGAGCAATTTGATTTCAGTAACACGCAAAGTCATGTCTGGCAGTGCTGTGCTGGTAGGTGTTTAACAACCAGCTCTCTGGGGGGAAAAGGCCTGATTTGTAGCAGCTGCTGATTTTCATGGTATGAAAGCTCCCACAGTGGCTGATTTCAAGCTACCAGCGTGGCATCCTGATTTTGGAATTGGGGAGGAGTGTACCCCATTGGGTCCCCCAAGCAGGTGTGAGCACACACCTCTGATAGCAACTCAAAGATGTCAAAGCCTATTTGGAAGCTATATCTGTCTCCATTCTTGCCTTCATGGAAACTTTGAAACTAGGTGAGGGTGACCAGGCTGAGTGGTTTACTAAATGAGGAGCTAAGAGTTAATAAGACGACATCTTCGTTTTTCAAATACACGTGCACACACTTCTCTGCTTTTAAATACGGGGCTGCCTGGCAGAAAAAACCAATAGTCTCTCTCTGGTTACTCCCTGTTGAACCGGACCCTCCCCATCACACCTGTAGATGTGAGTGGCTGGAAGGAGAGCGTGAACCACCTGCCTCCGCTGCTCCCCGCCTTTCCACCTTGCAGGACTACTTCCAGCGGAGGATCCAGAAACAACTGCTCTTAGCCCTCAAGAGTTAATCTGAGATGGTAAACAAAGACGGCGTGGGCAGAAAGTGAGGTCCACTCACCCTGGTTTTTATTAAATCGAGACAGGGCTGCTAATGCATTGGCATGTGTGCTATAGCTATGATATTCTATGACAATGTCACTCTCTCGTCATTAGCACAGGGTACTCTCTTGAAAACCTTGGCCAGCCCCTACTTTCTGTTGACAGACTACAGAAACTAGGATAGGAAGCCACCCAGATAATATAACCCAGTGCCTTGACACAGAGGCTAAGTCCCTGCTGAGGCCAGTTCTTGCCCGTCCACCTCACAGGACGTGCTGGACAAGTCGCGTAGGACAAAGTGAGAGGCTTCCTGCAGATCCAGGTCACAGACGGGGGAGAGGAGACCAACCAGCCACATTCCTCCTGCTCTTACTGAAGTCCTTCAGTCAGGACATGTGAATCAGATGGTGACTTCCCGGTCAGACTGCAAAGAACCTAATACGTGTATTCCCCGCCCAATTCAACCATTTCCATGCCATGACTGTCTACACACACAAACATTAGCTTTTCCATGGAGGGGAGGGACAAAAGTGGAATCTAAGTTCCCATTTCTAAGACAACTGGTCAGCAGCAATTGGGTAGCCACGAGCTGTCAAACGTCGTCCCCTTGGGCGCAGAGCCCAAGAGTCCCAGCTGAGCACAATTTAGTTAGTACCAGCTGGATGATATTTGGGTTAAAGCAGCCACCACTACGCTGTGGAGAAGAGGTGCCATGTCAGACCGGGGCCCAAACGGCCACTGCCAGCCTCACTTTCAGCACGACGGCAATGTCCCCTGGAGACCACCTCTTTTCTTCAGCATGGAGCCCCGTGTCCGGTGGTCAGAAAACAGGTGGACACCGTGCTTCCCCACCTGCCACCAGCCCTCTGCGTCCTCGATAGTGGCAGGACTGAGGGCCAGCCCCTGGGGAGCCTCAGGCAAGTCAGGGAGCTCAAAGAAGCTTCTAGAGAGAAAGGCCAGAGCAGGGCCACAGTCATCCTTTGGTGACAAACAGGGACAGCCCAACATCTGCCCTTGAGGGACCAGGAAGCAGAGGCTCCAGAGCCCTAAAGCCAGGGAACCAGGGCCACCGGGCTTGCCCCGAGGCTGGTGGCTGTCGGCTGGTGGCTTCCGCCCCGGGGGCCCCACGCCCGCCCTCCCCTCTGCTCACCGCCGCCTCACTGAGCCGTGCGGAGCAGCGCGGGCCTCACTCGGAGACGGGCAGCATGTTCTGGCTGTGAGGGTCGCCCGTGAGGCCTGAGGAGTGGACGGCGCGCCTGTTGAGGACCCTGTTCAGGATCTCCTTGCAGCTCTTGCGGTACTGGTGTCGCAGCAGGGAGTACACGAAGGGGTCGGACGCCGCCTTGCTGTAGGCCAAGCACTTGGACAGCACGCCCCAGTGCGAGCCGATGGGCGTCGCGGAGAAGAGCTCCACCAGCCTGCGGAGAGACGGGGACGCCGTTACTGCGGGCACAGCTGGCCCCGCCCGGGGCGCACAGGACTCCAGTGTGCGCCCCTGTGGACCACTGTTTCCCGTCTCCTCCAGTAACAATGACAGCGGTAACGATCTATGCCAGTGTCAATGACGACGGGAACATTGGTCAGGCACTTACCTTGCTCTCAGCACTGTGCTAACTAAGCACTTTCTACGTGTGATCTCGTTGAGCCCTGGGAGATGTGATCATCCCCATTTTATTAACACATGTGAAGAAATAGATGTCCCAGGAGGTTAAATAATTTGCCCAAAGTCATATGGCCAGTAAATTGTAAAAGCAGGCTTTGAACCCTGGTCTGTCTGACCCTGAAACCCAAGCTTAACTGGGTTGACAGCTGACAGCTGGCTATTCTGGCTTCGGGCTCCAGCTCAGCCGCTGACCTGCCGTGTGGCCCTGGGCACGTCTTTTCGTGCCTTGCACCTGTGTGTCTTATATGAAAAGCAAGAAGGTGGGATAAGATAATCTCGAAGATCTCATCAACTGGAAGAGTCTGGTCCCCTTCTGTCTTTCAAATCCTGGCTCTGTCTTCCTACGGAGGTTGCAAGGGGGAAAGGGCTGAGAGTGAATTCGAAAACATCCTGGAAAGCTCCGAGGGTGTCTTGTGTCGGGAAAAAATCTGCGGGCAAGGAAGGCCTCTCCCCGGGTTTGGGATCCTGGTGGTCTCTGACAATAGCTGCAGTCAGGGTACCCTAAGGGACCCCCATTCCTGCGGGGAGCGGCAAGGGAAGGCACACCCTTGGGTCTAAGGGGCACCCTGGAACAGCACCATCTGAGGGTGCTGACGCCGGGTTGTGAGGTCAGGAAGAGCCGTCTACTGTATCCGTGGAATCCACCCAAATCAAGCCACTTAGTCTCCTCTGTCAAGTGTGCTCAGCAGCCTTGGCCATATTTGGGCATTGGCCAGCGTGAACCTAAGTTTGAAAAGACCCACAGAGCGGGGAGGGAGCTTGGAGATCATAAATCACCCCCTCCTCACCCACTGTCACATGAAGAAATGGAGGCCCAGAGAGGGGAAGCGGCTGCCCAGCATCACACAGCAAGTTGGAGGCCGTGCCAGGTGCAGCACCTGTACCCTACCCTGACTGGGGGGTCTGGGACCTGTCTTCTACCTGGGGTGTCTGCAGATGGAAGGCAGTGGGGGCTCTCAGCTTGGCGGGCTGCCCAGGTGAGGACCTGGGTAGAGAAAGAACTGAGAACTGGAACTCTGTGCTGCCAACATCTGGTTGTTTTTCTGGAAACTTCTTTGGGCGGAGGTTGTGAGGACAGGTGGTAGAGCCAGCGAAGGAGAAAGCTGGGGTGTGGTCCTCCACTGACCTGGCCCTGTCCGAGGCAGACCCTCAAGAGTCCACTCGAGGCTCCTCCATTTGGCTTCCCATGTTCAGCACCACTGCCCGCCCCTGCCCTCTGACCCCGCAGGGAACTGTGGCTATGTTTCACCTCATGTCCTTGGGAGCCCGACTGGGGACGGAGCTGTTAGTATTTAGGAAACCGGTACTTTTAAGAAAACTATTTTGAGAAGTGATGAATAACTATAAAGGGACAAAACCCCTGAATTTAGAATTCACACCTAATAATAAGAATGAAATAGCTGAATGCCAACACATTGTTGCTATGCAGTGCCAACTTGCTTTTCCAAAAGCTTTTCTTTTGCACATTGCTAAATTCAGTCAGTGTTTTGGCTCTCCCAAAAGGATTTATTAAAAGAGCCAAATAGCATCAAATGATCCAGCAAGATCAAAACTATTATTTGCAGGTTCTGTAGATTTCATGGAATACAATTACTCAAAGCAACTTAAAATTTCACCATTTAGATAATGAAGAGGTAAAATCTATTGCATTTGCTTCTCAGAGATTTTATGTAAAATCTGAACTCTCCACCTGCTCAGTAACAATAATTCCCAGTTGAGTGTCTCCTTTGGGCCAAACACTTGTGCGAATGCTCTCTAATCTCACAATCATCCTGCAGAATAGGTACCATTATTCCCATTTTACAGACGAGGAAATTGAGGCTCAGAGAGGTTCAGCAGCAAGCCGAGGACTCTGACATGGAAACTCGGCTCCATCTAACTGCAGTCCAAGTCCTGGCTAGTGGCCGTGCGGGGATCCCCATCTCAGCTTGGAGGAGATGAGCTCTGGGGTCCCTTCTGGCTCTAAGAACCCCTGTTCCATGACATCACTATATGCAACCTAGAACTTGTGTGCACTCCCCACAGTGCACATGACAACTTTTGCTTTGAAAAGCCAGTGTCTGGCCTTTGTCAGGGTCCCCAGGCAAAGAGATGCTTTGGGCAAGTACAGGCCTGGACACTGCTCCCCCGGCCACCAGCCAGGGGGAGGCAGGCATGCCCCTTCCGTGCTCAGATGCGGCTGGCTGAGCCACCTACTGCTTCCCTGTGCACAGGGGCACCCCCGCGCCAGCCGTGGTTGCCTTTGCTCCATCCTAGCTGTGACAGAGCCAGGTCCCCATTCGTCTCAGTGCCTGAGAAGAGGAAGGAAGAAGAGTGACAGGAAGACATTGTCACAACTGCTGTTTTCAAACCCCTAATCTGGGCAGGCGTTTGGATGACCACGAGGTCCCTTCCAGATGCGGCCTTTGAGACAGGGAGTGCCTCAGCCCACCTTCTCACGCCAGGCCTAGCTCTGCTCACGCTTTCTAAAGCCGTCCCTGCTAAGAAAGGGGCATTAGGGTTCTGCCCAGCCGCATGTCACCAGTGAGCAGAGTCGCCGTGTGCTACAAGGTGGCCGTCTGCCTGCCCTGCTCTTTCTTCTCCTCCGCGTGGCTGGTTTACTGGACTCCCCCCGCCCCTCCCCTCACAGTCATAGTGAGTCTATGGTCCCAAGGTGTGGACAGAGGGGGCCCCTTGCAGAGCCGAAGCCTCCAGTGTGAGCCCCCCGGTTGAGGGTTCTGGGCTCAGGTGTCACTAGAGCAGGACTTGGTTTCCTTTTGTCATGGCCCCTGTCTGGGTTGAATTGTGTCTCCCAGCAAATCCACATGTTGAAGCGCTCACCCTCAGGACTTCAGAATGTGATCTCATTTAGAAAAAAAGTTGTTGCAAATATAACTGATATAAGGTCATCATGGACTAGGGTGGGCCCCAATCCCACATGATCGGTGTCCCCGTAAGAGGGGGAAGTTTGGACACACAGGGGCAGGTGTCAGATGGAGGCACAGGGCAGTGTGACACATGCCAGGGGACGCCAAAGGTTTCATTGACACTAGAAACTCGGGGGAAGGCATGGCACGATCCCCCTCCAGCCCTGAGAAGGAAGCAACACCCTGACCAAGGATTTGTGGCCCCCAGACCTGCACATTTAAACCTCTTTTCTATTGCATGGTTCCATTACTGTGAGAAGCCACAATGACGGTGCTGCCAGATACCCCAAAGCCTGAGTCCAGTGGTTTAGCACGTCCATGATTATTTGTAAGCATATATCACTGCAGGGATGACAGCCTTACAGATGCTTCCAGACATGTGAATTTTCATTCAGAAAATATTTACTTAGAGCTTCTGGATGAGAATCTGTTACAGACCTGCAGATCCTGCTCACACACTCTGGGAAGAGTCTATGTGACCCAGGGCTTTGAGGACACAGCCGGCCTAGCTGTGAGTTGGAGGTGTCAGACGCCTATTAAGAGTAAAGGTGGAGCTTTGCAAATATGTTCCCTGCTGTTGTCTTATGTGCCCCAGCACACAGGTGCACGTGGCTCTTTGGTTGGTGCAGTTCCATGAACGGCCGTTCCAAGAGGCATTTGCAGGCAGTCAGCACTGTGCCAACCACATCTGCCAATGGCTCTGGCTGCCAGCGCACACAGCCTCTCGGACCCTACTCCAGAGACACAAACTGCTGTTAGTCAGGGGATGATTCCATGCAAACCCGCCATGTTGCCGGAGAAACTCACATGCCTGCTTTACCCACAGGAGCCTGGGTGTCATCTGGGTTCCCACCAAGGTACCTGTGCTTAGGCAAAGGGAGCAGGACCAAAAACCTACATGTGGAGCATCTCTGTGTTTCCACTGCCTGCTCCCCAGTGTTCAGAGATGTCATGCGGCCCAAAGGCCAAATTATACCCAAGCAGCCTGACCCAACCCTTAACTCTTGGCCACTAAGTACCCATACGTCCTTGAGCAATGCATCTACCTCTCTAGGGTTCCAGGACTTGCCCTGCAGGAGAGCTGCACTAGATGCGGTAAGGTACGCCCGATAGCCCCAGGTGCTCGACAGGTGTTCACTAAGTGACAGGTGAGGTTGTAACGACTGGCATAAAAGGTTATGAAGACTTCACATTCTCCATTAGGGAGCTTGGGAACTTACGTGAAGACCTGAATGGCCCTTCTAAACACTTGACCCAAGAATGGTGCTTCCCCAGGTGAGAAAGGTACCAGGCAGATGTGACTAGATGGCGGAGCCCCTCCCCACCAGCGGGATCTTCTCGATCAATGCAAAGGACTGGCAGACGAAGCCCCCTCTCCTCCTCAATATTCCAGTCCTGCTAGCTCCAAACGTCCCAGCCACTGTCCGATGGCCACCCACACTCTTGACACTTACAAGGCACAAGACATGGAGGCAGCAAGGCTGGCTGCCTGGAGACAGACAGTTGGTGCAGAGCCGTGGGGAATATTAGTTTCTGCAACGACAGCTCAATGAGGGGTGTCGGCGACACATGAATGACTTGGCCTCGATCATCTCAGACACTGGAGCTTTCTGTTTCTGAGTGGGTGGCACCTCCAGGGACCTGCACACATGCCTCTGGGAGGAAAGTGGGAACCCTGATGCTCTCTACAGAGAGGAGAGGCAGAGCGGTGGGTGTCCTAGGCTGGGCATGGGCCCTGGGTCTGGGCAGACCAAGGCTGGAGCTGAGGCTGAGTCACTCACTGGTACTGAGCAAGGCTAGAGCCTGACTGAGCCTCAGCTTCCTCATCTTTAAAATGGGGATGTTGGCTAGACGCAGAGGGTACCTGGACAGCTCTGGTACAGCTTCAGGCATGGAGTAGGGACTTACGGGATTAAAAAACAAAGAACATTTCTGAGTTAGTTTAAGAGACAGAGCCTGTTCTTGCTTTTCCTTTCTGAATTCCCCAGGACCAGCCTGTTACTGCCTCAGTGGGTTTTGATTTTAATTTCTGTGGACAGCGAGGAGGCAGGGAACGGTGAGCAGGCACTGCCCCAGGAGAGCCAGCCTTCCAGCAGGGAGTCCCTGGGGCTGGCCCAGGAGGCCAAGGCTGGGCTCAGGCTCCGGGTCTCCTGAGTATTCCTAGCTAACTGACTCGTGCAGCCCCTCCCTTCTCTGAGCCTCGGTTCCCCCACCTGCATGGTGGGGCTTTCATAGCTCGCCCAGGCCGCCTCTTAGGGGTGCTGTAGGGCCTGGGGGATAACATCTGAGCAAACCTCGAGCAGCCACTCCAGGTAGACCTGCTGCCAGAATATATTTCTTAGCTTGCATAAGCTCCACCCACGGGGCGCCTCCTGGTGGCCATTAACCCCACCAGGCCAGGAGCCCCACACCTTGGGACCTGACCCAGGACAGAGTCTGCACATCTCTGCTCAATCCACCTGGCCCAGCATCTCCCAGCACCTGGCAGGTTGGGGAGGCACCGCAGGGCCTGCTCTTCTCAAGATAGCCTATACTGGCCACCAAGGAAGTGACCTCCTTGGTCCTGAGCCCCAGAACTCTCCAGGGCCCACAGCTGCCCTGTTCCCGAGGCTTCTGCCTGCCCCAGGGCCACTCTCTGGAAGGGCAGCAGCCTCCAGGTGGGTCCAGTGTGAAGCCAAGCTGGCGACCACTGCACCAGGTTAGGAAGAACACACCGCAGCACAGGTGCCTCTCCTCGTGGTGGGGCAGGCATTCGCCATCATTCCCTGCACCCTCCACGGACGCCAGCCAGGCCTCGAATTGCTGTCCCTGGGTGCTCTGTGGGCCACTAACAGTGAGTTCAAGGTGGCCTGCAGGGTGCAGCCAGCTCGCCCTCCCTGCGAGAGATGACAGCTAAGGGACGGTCTGCCTCCAAAACCCACGGCTCTAGCTTTCCACAAGGAATCGTCTTCCGCAAGAAGTTGAATCCTTGAAGACATTTCAGAGCAGAGTCTATCTTCAGCTTCTCCTGAGACTGGCTGTGTCTATGCTTGGAAAGCAGCTGGGAAGGACAGCAGAAGCGTCAGTTCCTGCCGGGAGAGCTGGTGTCCCAACTCCAGGGTGCTTGACGGGAGCCCCACCCTATGCTGAATGCCCTCCTGAGGGTATGATCTGTTCTTTACATGGGTTCATTTCTCCTCGCAATCCGTGTGTGTTTCTCCCCCTGACTCAGAGGAAGACGTGAGAGTTTGCATCGGGCTCCCCGGAGGTGAGTATCAGGTTAAATCCTGCCCTGCTCCGTCCCAGCTGGCAGCCCTGCGTGCTGGCCGTGGCAGTGGAGCTCGGATCTGATCCCAGGGGCCCCAATGTGGGGTGAGTACGCTCACAGGTGCCCGTCTACCTCCCTGGGGTGTGCCCGGGGGCCTCCAAGGCCCTAAAGCCCGAGCGTCTGGGGGCTCTTCTGCCCACAGTCATGGAAGGGGTGCTGGAGTGGGGACATCGGCAAGGGCAGGTGGTTCTGACATGGTTGTGGCATGAGGGGGACCCATCAGGAGGATTGTGTGTCCTACACTCCCTTCCCTGCTGCCCTGTCCTGGGGCCCGATGTCCCCTCCCTCAGCCCTCCTGGCCCCGAGAAGGATGACACTGACTTGGCTACTCAGGCTACGTTCCCAGAGAAACTGTGACACTGAGCAGGGTGTGGGCAAGGAGGAGAGGTGGAGCAGGAAGCTCTGCTTAGAGTAGCTGGGATGGGGACCCTACTGGGCCCTGATCACTGGAGGATGGCATGAGTGGCCAGAGGTGCAGGGAGAGCTGGGGACAGGAGCAGGGCGAGGGCATACCGCACCCCTACCTCCCTGACTGCAGGCCAGCCCCGGCCCACAGAGAGAAGGCCAGGCCTGCATGCACCCTGAGATTTCCTACTAGTGAAAAGAGGTGAAATTAATCTCAATTATATACTTTGTTTAACTTTATCATTTCACTATGGAATCAATGTAAAAATTACTAATTGTGTATACTTTGTCATGCTACGTCTCAGAAATCCAGTGTGGTTTTAAACCTACAGCTCTTCTCAGCTTGGACGGGCCATATTGCAAGTGCTCCATAGCCCCCTGTGGCTGGCGGCCCCCGAGGTGGACAGCACTGTTCTAGACCTGGCTCACGTGTCCCTTCTGCTCAGACAGTCCCCTCTGCACAGCCAGGCCCTCTTCACAAGCTTCTCCATGAAGCCCCAGCCAGGGGAGCTCATTCCCACCCCAGAACCCCTGGACCCTGAGCTTGTCCCATGACATGGTGCTCTGCCTGGGCTGGAGAACTATAGGGTCGATGTCCCCATTGGGGGGGACCCCTGGGGTCTCCCCAACCCATGCTTCCTCTGCAGGGGCTCTGGAATACTCTGGAGAAATGTGCATTGAAATGAAATGAGGGTATGTTTGCATATTTTAGGAGATTTTCTTAGGATGGCTCCTTCAAACATTTAAGAAAGCCATGGCAGCAGCGGGGGTTGGGGGGTGGTGGCAGTGGGGACTGGGAGGTTTCACACCCCTGTACTTGGCGACCACGAGGTCTCCCGGGTGTAGCTTTCTCTCCCTGGTAAGTTGCTGCTCATCCCCATAAAGGATGAACAGTTTCGTGAACGTTCTTAAAACCGCTAAATGCATCAGATCCATTTGGAGGGAGCATATCGACTTGTGACTCTCCCATCCATTTTACTGAAACGTTATTTCCTGGGCACTATTAGAGGGAATCAAGCTGTAATTAAAAAAAAAAGCAAAAAAAAAAAAAAAAAAGGAAAATTTTGTTGGGAAATGAAATTAAGCCAGGGAAAAATCCAATAGTTTAAAGTCGGCGCCGTGTGACCTGTCCTCCTGTGAGGGCTCTCGTCCACCTCATTAGCCCGCGGCTCCTGGTCCTCTGGGAACTGGGAGGAGGTGCCTCTCTGTGCCTCCTGGTCCTGATCCAGTCCCTCAGGCAGGCGCCGTGGGTGCTGCTGTCAGTGCCGGAGGGAGGGAGGAAGGAGGGAGGGTGAAGACCACAGAGGTCATCGCCAGGGCTGTGCCACGTGTTCTCATGGTCCGTGCCCTTTAACTCTCACAACACTGCACTCCTTTCTGGAGGCCCAGAGAGGCCAGGTCACTGGTCCAAGGTCACACAGCAGGCAGGTGGAGCTGGGGCTGGGCCCAGGGAGGCTATGCTGCGAACCACTCTGCTACTCCATCAGCAGAGGAAGCAGCGTGCCACGGAGGGCAGGGGAAGGCACCCTAGCGTCGGGTGTCCCGGGGAGAGAAGTGGGGGCTGGCTAGGGGAAGCAGGGTGCAGTGTCTGCTCCTGGGAGCAGAGGACACTCTCCAGGGCTGCAGAACCCGGCGCTGCGGTGGAAGCTACAAAAACTCTGCTGTTGACCATGTCCAGGCTGGGGGAGCCTGGGCGCTGGGCTGTCCTGTCCTGTGCTCAGAGGGCAGTAGGTGCCCAACCACTGCCACCAACGCTTCCCTCTGTCTCTCTCCCCTTCTCCTTTCCTCTGGGGCTCCCGGGGTTAGGAGCCCGGGATTAGGGTCACGCTGATGCGATTTGGAAATAGAGTGGGAGAATCTTTCACATTCAGGCTTCAGCCCCTCATAGGGACAGACAGGAGGAGCACACAGCACTGTCCACTGTCCACCCCCAGCACTGGTGACAGCCAGGCGGGGGCTGCCCTTCCAGGCCAGGCAGCCGAGGATGTGGGGGGAAGCTGAGCTGTGTTTTCGGTGTCTTATTGTCTCTCACACACACACAACCACAGCCCTGCACAGATCCACCTTTTCAGATTCAATGAAAACTTCCACATCCATTTCCTAACAGGACATCAAAGTTCTTTTCTTATTGCCAACTTCGCAAATAGTTAAGCCACTTTGGATACAAAGTTGTGGGGATTTTCTTTTCCCTTCAGTTTGCAAAACTGATTGAATGATGTGTTTTTTTTTTTCTTTTTTCTAGCTAACGTGAAGAAGCGTTGCAGCTCAGACAGGTGGGCTTGGGAAACGCACGGCCCCTGGGCTGGGCGACAGCACCCCGGCTGGCTCAGGGGCTGGGAGCTGGGGGGAGCGTGACAGCCTCGCAGCACCTGTCCTGACAGTGGGAGACCCCTGAGCGGTAGGACAGGCGGCCCCCCTGGCTGGGCACAGAGCATGCTCCCTGCACCCTGTGCAGGGGACAGGTGACTCTGCAGTTGACCATGTCCAGGCTGGGGGAGCCTGGGCACTGGGCTGTCCTGTCCTGCGCTCAGAGGGCAGTAGATGCCCAACCACTGCCACCAACGCTTCCCTCTGTCTTTCTCCCCTTCTCCTTTCCTCTGGGGCTCCCGAGGTTGGGGGCCCGGGATTAGGGTCACGCTGCTGAGATTTGGAAACGGAGTGGGAGAGTCTTTCACACCCTTTGGATACTGAGTTTAATCCAAATTATCCCGGGCTGAAGAGGAAAAGCATGAATCTTCCTTTTCACCAAACCTGCAAGTTCATCCTCACTCCTGACACTGCCCGCGGAGGAACGGGTGGCCGGGGGAGGCCGTGACTGAGAAAGGGCGCCGGGCCCTGCTGTGCTCACCTGGTGATCACGTAGGGCGCAAAGCACACGAGGAAGGTCCCTATGAAGGTGCTGATCTTCTTGGTGGCACGCTGCCGCCTCCGCTTCTGCTCCTCCAGACACCGCTCCCGCACGCTGCGTGGGAGAGAGGGGAGAAGGTGACTGACAGGTGGCCTGGCAAGGCAGACGGGAGCGCTACGGCCAGACAGGCAGTGGCCTCTAGCGCGGGAACCCAGCTGTGGAGCCAGAAAGACCTCAGGTCTGTAGCTCTTGACCTTGGGCAAGCTGAGTGACATTGCTGAGCCTCAAGGTCATCATCTGTGACATAATATACATTACATATTTCATGTATATGCTTTAATATTGTATTATATGTAATCTAACAAAACACTGCAAAGGGCTGTTTTGAGCATTAAATGCATAAAGCGCATACATGCGTGAATGCATTCAACGCACAAAACACATACAGCAGCTGGCACGGGGCCCAAGTCAGCGCAAATGAACATTAACTCACTGTTACACGTGTCATTCCCCGACCACCGGCTGTGCTCCTGCCGTGCCACACTCTCTAAGTAGTGTCTCTACCTCATTACCACGGTGGATCCCGCCAGGTGCATGCAAACCGCCAGGTGGGTTTTTACCAGCGTGGCTTACAGTGAAAACTGCGTTCTGGAGTTGGAACGATCTGCCGGCTGGTGAGTGGAGGCAGGATTTGAACCCGTGTGTGTGACTCCAAGCTGGTCCTTCTCACCGGGGGCAGCCTGGACTGCGTGTGTGGCGTGTGGCCCGGGCTTCCTCTCCTCCACATCCTCAGCCCTGCTGCTTCCATCCCAAAGCCTCGCCCCTGCCTGGGGCTACAGACATCACATGCTGCGGTCACGGAATCACGGAGGAGTCACTTGATCCCTCCAGAGCCCACGCGTGAGGGAGCTAAGAGACTCTCGAGTCCCCCGTGGAATCGGGGACACAGCTTCGAGGTGGGGTCAGGAGCCATCTGTGCTTCCAACCACACCCTCTCCCTGACACCAACGCCTCTGACCACACCTGTTCCTGCTCCGCTCTGCTCCGGACCTTCCTAGAGGCTCCGAGCGCACAGGGAGGAAGACAGCGGACACAGCTGCCTGGGAAGCGAAGGCCACTTGGCAGAGCCAGGCCTGGGTGGCAGAGACCTGGCTCTGAAAACAGGCCGCTCTGTTCAACAGCAGCAAGCGACGGGGAGAATATTCATGAGCCAGGTTGGTGCATGTCGCTAATGCCAGGACAGCTTTCCCTTCCTGCCAGGAGAACAGTCATTTTAATACTCAATCAAATCTCCTCTTCATCAGATTTCCTGTCACAGGTGGACAATTTCACATTCGGTGGGATTGAAGGCTCCTGAAATTCTTGCGGGATTTTTTTTCCCCTTGACTTCCACCTTTCCAGGAATTTAAAGAGTCAGGAACTGGAGACAGGCTTGGTACAAACAGGTTTCATCCTGGCCGAAAATGTGTTACTCGTGACGAGTATTACTAATTAATTTTTAAAAACTAATAACAACCCACATTTCCTGAGTTGCTAATATATGCCGTGTTAGGGACTGTGATGGGGGTTGACATTATTTATTTGTTTGGTGCAGCATCTCTGTGACCTGGGGGCTGCTATCACTGTGGTCCCCATTTTTCAGACAAGGAGAACCTTGCCCGGGATCATGTGGTTGGTAAGTAGTGATGTATGGTGACCAGTTTGTCCCCGTTTATCTGGGAGTGTCTCTGTTTAGCACTGAGAGTCCCACCTCCTGAACAGTTTTTGCAGGGACTGTCCCAGTTTTAAAAGGGAAAGTCCCACATCTGAGAGTCCCCCTCTGTCCCAGGCAAAACCAGGACAGTTGGTCACCAAAGGAGATGGCAGGATCTGAACCCAGGCTGCCTGGCTCTGGAGCCTTGGGCATCAGTACCAGCCAGCGTGTGCCATCACTGCCTCCGAGGGAGGTGTCGTCTCAGCCAGAAAATTTGAAGCATACAGCTGGGGGCATGAAGGAACCGAGGAATGATGTCACCTAAGGTTACAGAGCAAGAGTCGGTCTTAAATCTCCTGCCTTTCCCATTACACCTGGGTTTCTGCAAAGTTGTCTCCCAAAGTCCTCTGGTGCATGTGACAGGAGATGCAGGTGGGGAGGGCATAAGTCCCCACCTGGAGATCTGGGTGCAGTGAGGTGACCAATTCAACTGTCCCGGTGTTAAAACTCAAAGTTCTGCAGCCTGGGAGGCCCCCAGACCCAGGCAAAGCAGGACAACGGTGCCCCTAGGGTGCAGTGTGTTGGCATTATTCTTCACAACAGAGGCCTGTCCATTTTAATATTAACAAATTTCCCCTAAAACTTTCAGTGCAATGATGTGAGCGGTGCTGGAGACTCTGTACACGAGCCAGGTGTCCTGAACCAGCAGAGGACATGACCTCCTGAAACAAGCAGAGCATTCTGGGCATCCCCTAAACACGAGCACTAAATTCATATTCAAAAACATATTTTTTAAATGAGCCGTAAATACCTCAAGGCTATCATGCAAAGCAAAGACAGTCCGAGGAGGTAGAGCCGTGAGAATGTCAGCTGGCCTGGCCTCCCTTCTTGGTTAATAGCCTAGTGGGTAGGCATGATGCGCCAGAGCCAGGTTCAAGGTCCAAATCTAGGCACCAGCCCTTGATCGCTGTGTAGCCTTTGGCAAGTTACACGGCCTCCCTGTGTACTGGGTTCATCGTAGGATCGTACCGAGATGAACAGAGCTAATATACGAAAAGCACCGAGGACAGCGTCTGACTCAGAGTAAACACTCAATAAATGCTAACCATTATTATTATTCATTCAGCATGCATTTATTGAACAAGTACTATGTTCCACTATTGCCTTGAACTCCAAAACCACAGAGCTCTCGTGCCCTGAAAAACCTCTTCCTGCCCCATGCACTATGGCAGAGATGCTGTCACCAGACCGCATCAGAGGTACAGGAAGAATAAATGGGGCGTCAGGAGGGTGGAGATGAAGTCCTGACTCTCGTACTGGCTCTGTGGCCCCTTGGGGACACTGGACCTTAACAGCAGCTGGTGTGCCGTGGACACAGAGGGTGTGTGCAGGGTGGATGCTGCACCCGGGGTTTACACCCACGTGGCCGGTCATGTCTCTGCTCTGGGACAGACCAGCTAGTCTCCACAGCCACGTACAATACAAAAGGTCTGCACATGCACTCACCCCAGCTCATGGATGGGGAAACTGGGACTCAAAGAAGAGAGGGATTTGCCCACCCAAAGAGTGGGGTGCAGGGGGGCTAGCACCCAGTCATTGACTCCCAGGCTAGTGCTTCTAGTTGGGAACCTCATGGCTCCTTCCCTGATCTCCCCAGCCAGGGGCTCTCCTGCTTTCCAGGTGAGAAGAGGGAGGCGGCAGGACGTGTGTGAGGCGGGGCCATCCCAGGCTCTGAGGGAAGCGGCACAGCCCCTCTCTTATCATGATTATTGTTTTAGCACAGTATGCACTGCTCCCCGAGCACCACATTGGAAAACTTGCTTTGCACGTGCTGTCATTCCCCCCCACCACCACCATGGCTTTGCAAAACTGAGCTCCTTGAAATCTTGCAGCCCTGCCAGTTGCTGTTTGCCTATTTGTAAATGAGAACACCGAGGGGCCAGAAAGGTGTACAACACACCCAAGGGTACACAGTGAGTTCGGGACACAACCAGGCCTTATCCCAGGTCTCCTGACTCTGAGTTCTGGGGCGGTTCCCCTATGACCCTCCCCCCTCCCCACTCCCCCCGCCTCCCATAGAATCACTGGGTGATGAGCGTTCTCAAACATTCCTGGGCCTGGGGGTGGCACCTGGAGTCCTTGGACTCTCCGGCAGACTCTGTGACACAGAGGGTGAGAGGCTCAACGCTGCCCCAAGAAGACCTGGCCAGGTGCGTTCAGCCAGAGTGTGCTCACGTGTGCTGCCGGGGCGGGGGCGGCTCCCAAGACTGTGACAGGACAGTTTCCTTGACACAAAAGGAGACAGGCGCTCCAGCACCATGCACGCGGGGTCCAGTACACAAAGCAAAGGGGATGGAGAATTCTGGGAACATCTGAAGAGTCAGTGAACCCGGTGATCTCAGCTAAAACCTCCCTGGCACAGACGGCTCCCTGCCCTCTGCGAGGGGTCAGGGTCCGGAATGACCTCCAGGTGACTGCAATCCACCCGGAGCCCATGCTCCGAGTACTCAGGGGACCCAGATTTGTTTTCTGGCTTTTAAGGCAAGAGAACAAGCTGACGATGGTGGGTCAGGACACGGGTGTGGACAGTCCTGTCCTCAAATCCAGTGAGAGGGGTCCCTGCCCTGGGCCCTGCACATAAAGGGGTCCAGACCTCCACCCTCCACGAAATGAAGAGTTAGTTCATAGGGCTAAGGGGATGTGCCCACCCAGAGCCCCCTCCTTCCATTCTAGATCGATTTTTAAGTGCCTGGAACATAGAATTCTTTGTTCAAATACCCCCATCCTGCTACCCAAACGTGTGCAGGCGTCTCCCCTGGTCCCATAGCCTGAGGGTGGCATATGCCCCCTGTGCTCGCAGCTCCAGGCCTGAGGGGTGGTGTTTGTGAGCAGTGTGTGCACAGAGAGTGAACGCACAACTGCCACGTGCACCTCGAGCAAGGGAGGCCTGCAGCGCCGTGTCGTCAGGGCCGGGCGGCAAGGCAGGTGGGCCAGCGCAGCAGTCCCCCGAGTGCACGGGGCTGACTCCCAAAGAGTCCGAGAATTCTGAATTTGAACCCAGCCTTGCAGGCCATGATAAACGTATACTCGCCAAGGCAGGAGGTGGAACATATTTAACATTCTGTGAGCTTAATTTAGAACTAAACATCTAGGGATGGTTTGTGAGCTTCCATTTGCGCTACCGCCCCATCCGCAGGCCTTAGGGGCAGACGCGGGCGTGAGCACCGGCTTGAGCCGCTTTCCCGCTCTGTTGGATTAGGCGAGGGCCGCTCTTCCCCGGTCTCCCAGTTCCCTCACGTGTAAGTCAAGGGCGCAGTGAAGCTGCCATCTGCTGCGCCACGATTCTGACACCCCCCAGCGTGGAGCTCAGCCAGCGCCTACGGACATTGTTCCCGGGATGTTGAGGAGACGCTGGGAGGTCTGGCAGAGCCTAGGGGGTCCCCAGAGGATGCTCCAGTGAGGCTGGGCACGATTTCCATGCTGAGTCCTTTTCATCAACACTCCGCTTCTGCTGAATCACTAACCGAGCAGGTGAGCGGCGACCTCAGCCAGACCAGGGAGCACAGGGCACTGCCTCCCTGCCCACTGCTCCGCCCGGCCTGGCAGTCCCAGCGAGGGCTTGGCTGTGACTGGTCCCGAGTGTGATTTGGGAGGGCCAAATGTGTGCACAGAGCAGGTGGAGGACCAGGCGCGTAACAGCTATGAGAACCTCCAAACTGCTTCAGAAACGTAGTAACCCAAGAAAGCACCACAGAAAGGCAGGTGTGAGCAATGCCACCCAGGGTCCCAGCCTTAATTCAGCAGAGAGGGTCCCTGAGGTTTGGAAGGCCTGCTACACACCATGCTGCACACCCTGCAGGAAGAGCGGACACCACCGGACAGCTTCCTGACAAATGCCACTCTGGATCTCCAAAACAGGTCCCTTTTAATTAAGTCCCAGGAGGCCATCAGTGTGGTGGCTGATAAAACTGTTAGTGAGCAAAGACTCCACCTGCTTCCTGGCTGACCGGAGGGACAAGCCAGCTTCTGCTGCCCCAGGACCAGCACCACTGAGTGGCACGGGTTCTCAGCACAAAATGGCCAAGAGGCTTAGTACCTGAGGCTGGGGGCAGCCCCCGGTGAGCTCTGCACTTGCTCATTTGTAGGGAGGAAGGGCTTGGAGCTGCTACGACAGAAGTTGGTGGACCGGCTATCCGTCCCATGTGGCTGATCCTCCCCACTAGGTGGGGACAATCCCCTCAGAGAAGGGCAAGTTCGTGCTCACCAAAGGGGCAGGGCTGTCACACTGGCCACCATTCTACAACCTCAGGGAGCTCCAGCCAGGGTAGCCCTTGCCCCAAAAGCCCTTCCTCTCTCCAAAGACTGCCTGGAGGCCCCTGGGGCGCTGGAAGCAGGGGCTCCTCAAAGCAGCCTGGGGCTGAGAAGAGATCAGTGTCCTTCCAGAGGGATCAGGGAGGAGACTGGAGGTGAGCTGAGCAGCTGCCTCTGCTCCTGAGACCCCGGGACCCCGATCTGGCATTTGGTCTGGAGTCAGCCAGAGGAATTTGCAAGAGTGGGGCCAGCCCTACATCCCGAAGGGGCTGAGAAGGAACACGGCCCCTCCTTTTCTGGAAGTTGGAGGAAGAGCAGGAATGAGGTTTGTACTGGACTAAAAAAGAACTGATGCCTTTCCCAGCTCAACCCTCCTCCAATGTTAGACTCATGGTGAGAGGGCCCACTGCAGGAATCACTAATATCCTGGGAGTTAATGACACTGCCCCGCGCCTTCTAAGAGTGGTCCCAGCCCAAGTCCTAGGGAGGCACCCTCCAAAGGGAGACCTGCCACCCCTAGGTGATGGGAAGGGAAACAGCTCTGTAATTGCGGCTGCAAGTATTTCTTTGAATGACAGTGAACCATACACGAATACATGCAGTGAGAGCCAACGTATGTCTTTGTGTCAGTGTAGGTGTGCCACTCTGACACACTGTGTTCATGTGGCCAGCTGTCTGGTACACATGCAGGTCATACATGAACACATGAGATTGTGTGTGGAGCTCCCACACTTACAAGCCCCAGTGTCTATGTGCTCTCAGTCATTCACATGTACATTTTGTTTTTTTGTTTTGGGGTTTTTTTCACATGTACATTTTGTATGTGATTCTGTGGGGAAGATTCTGTGGCTAGAAGATTGGGTCCAGTGTGTTGCCAGGAATGGCTGTTCAGAGGGGGGACAATGAACACATGCATGCATGCCTTCTACATGCAGCACAGTGAAGTCCAAACACTGCTTATTATTGACCACAGGTAGGAAAAACTCAGAACTGAAGGAGCCCTAGCTCAGAATGACACCTCCGGTCTGTCCCCTTCAGTTCTGGGGGGGGGGGGAGGACGACACACACCCTAGCAATGCACCAAGCTCTCTCCTCCAACCCAGGCTCCCTGAGTTCCCAGGGTTCTGCTCGCATGGAAGGCCCTAGCTCCCCTGCTGGTGCTCCAGGCTTGCCTTGCCTTCCATACTGTCTGGGCCAGCGCCCCTTATCTACAGCCCCAAGTGACGGAGGGGAACCTGCCCCTCCCTGGGCAACAACAGGACATAAAATAGCAGAGTTCACAGAGACACCACCAGCCATTTCCCTGCTCACTTTCCTGTTCTCCTAAGGAAAGCTGAGGTGAGCTTGGGACAGCTCAGCTAAGAGTCCCCTCCTTCTCTTCATGAGAGGCTGCTGGGGATGGCAGGGGTTGACGGCAGGGGTTCCCAGTGGGCACTCGTGCTCCACCTCCAACTGCCCTCCCGAGAAACAGCACACAGCGCAAGGACGGAGGTTGGGGGCAGGCTTAGTCCCAGGAGGCTCAGGGTGACACTCTACGGGGGCTCCTGGGCGCCACGTGTGAGCGACACTGGACAGTGCTCTCTGGGGGGGACAGAAACGCCTGAACTCTGCAAGCCGCCACCGAGTCCTCTGGATGCTCACAGGGTAGAGGGAAGCAGTGCAGACAAGGGAGAGCAGACCCGGGGAAGCAGCAGCTGCGGCTTGAAGAGCTCTTAAGGAGCGTCTGAAGCACCAAGGCCACCCTCTCATGGAGCCCTGATCAATTTTTCAAATGTCTTAAACAGTGAACAAGAACCACTGCCTCCCCATGTGCAGTTTAAACTGAAAACTACAAACATAAAATGAGTATAAAGTTCTGACTCTCCGTGACTTCTACCCTGAGCTTAGATGTGTTGCCCACATCTCCAGGGGCCTCGTTTTGCTGATGCTCTAAGGACCTGCTCAAGCCCCGTGGCCATGGCCACTCTCCCCTTCGTCTTCCCAAGAGGAAACAGCGGCTGGGGGGGGAGAAACTTGCCCAAGGCCCAACACTGAGGCGGGGGCCCTCCCACTCCCATGCCCACGCCCATGCCCCCTGCCACGTCACCGCGTCCCCCTCCACGTTCCCTCAGCTCTCACCCAGGGCTCCCCTCACCTGGGGTGGATGTCCACGAGCAGCACGAGCGTCTGCATGGTGATCACGTCGATGCGCTTGCAGTGGAAGCGGGCCACCTTGAGCACCTTGAGGTACGTGCAGCAGAGCACGACGAAGGAGAGCAGGAAGCTGAGCGCGTGGAAGGCGCCCGTGAAGACGGCGAAGCGCAGGCGCTCGTCGGGCCGCCGGCTGCACAGCGTGCACGAGGCGTACAGCTGGTGGAAGCCCAGCCACGACAAGGCGAGCGCAGCGGCGGGGAAGGTGAGCGCGTGCAGCCACGTGTAGGCCACCATGAGCGCGGCGTCGCGGAGGCGCATCTTGGCCCGGTAGCTCAGCGGGAAGACCACGGCCACCCAGCGGTCGATGCTGAGCGCGGCCATGCTGAGCATGGAGTTGGCGGCCAGGAAGGTGTCAAGGAAGGCGGCCAGGCGGCACAGACGGTCGCCAGCCGGCTGCCGCTGCGCCACGACGCCGGCCAGCGTGAGCGGCATGTTGACCACGGTGCACAGCAGGTTGCCGCACGTGAGGTTCAGGGTGAAGAGCGCCGGCGCCTGGCGGCGGATGTCCGCGCTGTGCAGCAGGCACAGCAGCACCAGCGCGTTGGACAGCAGCGAGACGCCCATCGTGCCCACCAGCAGCCCCGCCAGGCCCGCGTCCCACGAGTTCATGGTGCGCACACCCCGCCTGCGCTCAGGGCCCGCGACGGAGGCCGGCTCAGCCCCTCGGCGCCGCCTGGCGTCCCCCGGTCCCCGTCGCCATGGCTCCCCGGGGGCGCGCTGCTGACCGGAGCCCCGGCCACCTCCTGGGCAGGCACCTGGTCGTGCAGCCGCCCCTGAGCCCCGCAGCACCAGTCGGCCGGCGCCGGAGCGCCCCGAGCGCACAAGCAGGGAGCGCCCTCGGGTCCGGGACTGCGGGCACCGGTGGCCTCCGCGCTGTCTCTGCCGCTGCTTCCTCCCTCCCTCACCCCATCCCTCCACGCTGGGGCTGTCTCCGCTTGGATCTGGCTCCGCGGCGCTCTCCGGCTTTCTCTCTGGCTGTCTCCGCCAGGCTTGCTCTCCCTCTCTGCTCTCCCCTCCACCTCTCCCTCTCCCCGCCCCCCGCGCTGTTCTCCCGTCTGTCTCTCCCACCCCCAATTCTCTCCTCCCCTCTTGTTCTTCCCCCTCCTCTTCTCTCTTTCTCTCTCCGGAATCTGGCTGCTTCTAGCACAGAAATCCCCACTGATGCGCGCGCCCAAACACACACACAGACGCACACACGCGCGCTCACACACACACACACACACACACACACACACACACTCTCACACACTCCGAGGGGCCAGCCCTGAAGGCTCCCGTGTGGTGCTGGGTGATTGGCTCCCTGTGGCTGCTTGACTACCGTCCCCCGTGTGTGTCACAGACAGGCTGAGTCAAGGAAATCTCTGAGGAAAGGGAGGGATGCCTGGCACCTTCACGCCTCAGTGCCACCTGCCCCGGTGCGGCCAGACCTTGCAGTGGGAGTCAGGCTGCCTGTGCCACAGCTGCGCCTCCCAGGGCTGATGCGCCCCCTCTCTCGGCTGAGCTGGGGAGCTCAGGTGTGCCCCTTTTGCTGAGAAGGAGGAGCCCACATCTCTCTGTCTTGCTTGGCCAAGGGCGGCGCCCAGGTGTCTCCCAAGACCTCCCCAGCCCTGCCTAAGAACAGCTGCTGCCTTCCTGGGGGTACTCTGTTCCCAGCGCCTTCTTCCCAGCACCCTCCAGCTGGACGGACCTTCAGCAGCATCCCCAGGTTTGCCCACGGGACCCTGAGGTTCTCTGTGGCACGTTTTGTGTGTCCTCCCAGGTGGGAGAGGTCTTTATCTGACCCTAAGTGCTCCTGGCCGGGCAGGCCCACCTGTCCACAGCCAGCCTCGGCAGTGGTCCGAGTTCCAGTGCTGCCCTCTCACAGTCCGCAGGCCTGCGCACCCATCTGCCCTGGGGCTGGCGAGGCAACAGGTTCAAGGTTATGAGGGACCTGCATGACATAATGTGCCGGGACTCTTCAGAAAATGGGGAGGGTGCTGGCTGGCAGGCTTGGTCCGGGCCGTAGGGACTGGGCACACAGGGTCTCAGCCTCCCCTCAGGAAAGTGTGCAGGGCCCTTCTGTGCCCTATCAAGACCCTGCGGGGCAGGTGTGGGGATGGGCAGACGGGTGGCAGCCCTCAGAGCCTTAAGCCCCCTTCGCCTCTGTGAGATGCCACCTCCACCCTGAGCACAGGCAGCCCCAGCCCGAGCCTCACGGTGTGGCCAGTGGTGACTGAACATCACTGGGTCTCAATCTTTAAAGGAAGCCAAAGCAAGGATGGTGTCCCTAAGGAAACCGTTGACTCTACCCCTTGAAGGTAGAGACCTCATCATGATCCCCTCACATCATACCAAGCAGGGACAGAAGCTCATGAAGTGAGGCATCAGGAGGGCAGGGAAAAATATGCCCTGTCCCCTCTGCGTGTCCACAGGTGACGCTCATTAACAGTTCTCCGAGTGACTGACAGCTGCATGCAGCGAGGCGCTGGAGCTCAGACCAGCTCTCCCGGGCCCACTGTGGCATCTGTTCCAATGACAGCACGTCGGTGGCTTGAAATCCACCGTGGTGTGTTTTTGCACCATAGAAATCAGCAAACTGCAAATCAGAGCTCCCCTTCCCCAGCCTCTGGCTAAACATTTACCAACACACCACTCACTGACTCCAGAAGGCCCCCAGCAAGGTAATTAAACTCCCTGGGCCTCAGTTTCCTTGTCTACCTCTCAGAGCTGTGGTGAGCAGTCGGTAAGATAACGTGGATGTGGAGCTTTGCCTCCCAGAGAAGGAAACAGAACAGAATGCCAGCAGCCCCTCACCCCTCGACCCTTCGGGTACCTACAGATTTCAGGGCTGACTATAGGTCTTCATTAGATACTTGGGGTATGGCATTAGAGTACACTGTTCACTTGTGTGTCTCCCCTGCTCCCAAGAAGAGCCCCCCCCCCACCAAATAGCCCCTGGCATGACATAGGTGCCTGCTAGGGTTTGAGTGTGTTTCCCAGAGCTCATGCGTTAGAAACTCGGTTCCCTGTGTGGCAGTGCTGGGAGCTAGTCCCACAGTGGGGGGGG
Source organism: Mirza zaza (assembly GCA_008750895.1). Taxonomy (NCBI): domain Eukaryota; kingdom Metazoa; phylum Chordata; class Mammalia; order Primates; family Cheirogaleidae; genus Mirza; species Mirza zaza. The sequence continues at coordinate 96,336 of VSMD01051450.1, forward strand.
TGGTGGTGGTATGAGTCCTGGGGGTGCTGCCTTGACAAATAGATTAATGCCATTATCATGGGAGTGGGTTCCTTATGAAAGGATGTGTGGCCCCTTTTTTTCCTCTCTCTCTCTCTCTCTGTTCCTCTCTGCCCTTCTGCCTTCCACCTTGGGATGATGCAGCAAGAAAGCCCTCGACAGATGCCACCCCCCCACCTCCCCGTGTCTTACACTTTGCAGCCTCCAGAACCATGAGTCAATACATTTCTGTTCATTATCCCAAGTCTCGGGTATCCTGTTACAGCAGCACACCACAGACTAAGACATTGCCCGTGTACTGTTTGCTGAGTAAATGAACCCATATGTTTCGGATGCACCACTGGATCTATGATTCTTACACTTTAATGTTTATCACAGTCACCAGGCAAACCTGGGTGCTGGATAGAGATTTAGATCCCTGGGGTTTCCAAATCAATCAGAGGGCCTGAGGGTCTGCATCTTTTGTGAGCTCCCTAGGTGATTCAGATAAGGATGGTCTGTGGTCGCACTCTGAGGACCCGGCTCTACGAGAGGTGGTTGGAGTGGCAGCTGGATCCCTAACCATCCCCTGGCACGTGCTCCAACAAGGGCCTGATGTTCTGGCCTGGAGGCAGTCACTGAAATGTGCACAAACCAGTGTTTGTAAAAGCACAGGATGTAAAGTGCTAATTAATATTCTCATAGCACATTGGAGTCTACAAAGCATGTCTGAACATTATCACACTTTATTTAATTCTTGCAACAATGACAGGAAGAAGAGTGTATCACTTCCCACATTTTGGAGATGGGGACACAGGGCTCAAAGAGGTTAGGTGACAGAGTTGGTAAGGAATGAAGCCGACACCTCTAGCACCATGGCTTGGCTCTTTCCAGTGATCCTCAGCCACTCTCCCTAGAGGGTGTTCTTGGTCTGGAACTTAAAAGTATCTCAATTTTGCAACACCAAAATTTTGTCGGTGACCTGGTAACTAAGTCCAATAGCAATAAACCAATGAACACATATGCACATTATTTCAAAAATCATTTTCTTTCTGAATTCCTTCTTCCTTCCTTTTTTATTTGGACAAAGTCTTGCTTTGTCACCTAGGCTGGAGTGCAGTGGCATCATCATAGCTCACTGCAGCCTCAAACTCCTGGCCTCAAGTGATCCTCTTGCATCAGCCTCCCAAATAGCTGAGACTACAGTTATGCACCACCACACCCAGCTAATTTCTCTATTTTTTGTGAAGATGGGATTTCACTATGTTTTCCAGGCTGGTCTCGAACTCCTGGCCTCAAGTGGTCCTCCTGTCTTGGCCTCTCAAAGTGCTTGAGATTACAGGCATCAGCCACTGCAACCAGCCTGCTTTCTGAATTCCTAAAGACAACACTGAAAGGTTAAAGTGATGGAAAGACACTCAGTATGATAACTCAGTCTTCTAAAGAACAGAAGCTTATTTTCTTCTGGTTTTGAACAAAATGTCCTGCTCTCAGATGAGCTGATTTCCATAGTGACCACATCTCCGGCCCCCTTGGCTGCAGTAAGTCTGAGTCTCACTGAGCACAGGTTCCAGTGTGGCCCCAGACTCCAGCAGTGAGATCACACTCATCAGGGAAGGGAGATGCTTGTCCCTGTCCACACCTTGATACAGGTCCCCACTGCCCCTCTGTGAAAGGACTCAAGGATCCAGCCACCTGATCAGGGGCAACAGGGCCTGGAATTGCCTGCCAGGAGAGCACGCTGTGGCCATACCTGCATGTCGTGCTCCTTGGAGTGAGAGAGAAGTCAGCAGTGATGGAATGTGCATGACAGAGTTAACGTGAGTCATTAAAGGCTGTAACCGGGCCCCGAGGGAGAGCTCAACAACAGGGCTACGTAGAGGCAGGCAGAGGCGCCTGTCATTGCCTGTCCTTGCAGCAGCCTTCTGGCATAGATATCCTGATTCCATCCTGACAAATGAAGGAGCTGAGACCCAGAAAGGTCAAAATCTGTTCAAGGTCACTCCAACAGACATCAATAGATAGGATAAAATAAGTTGATTAAGACTGCAGAGTCAGGATTTGAATCCTCGTCTATTGGGCATGAAAACCTTTCCACTGAGCCGCTATGGTCACTACACGCATGTGCTTGAATGCACACTGCAGTGAGAGGTCAGCGACTGCGGTGGTCCTTTCCACGCTATCTTCAGGAAGAGGTGAACTATTGATATAAACTGAACAGAAACCAGAATGTCACCAACGCCCCAAGGGAGGTCCTGTAAAGACGCCATGGACACGCACAGCACATCCTCTGGGGGACTCTGGATTTCTGCAAGTGGAGGGGGCCAAGCGTCTGGCATCCTGTGTGGGAGGAGCTGCCTGAGCAAATGCCCACAGGCTGAAGCCTGGCACGTAACTGTGGATCAGGAGCGGAAAGGTGGACCTGCAGAAAGGCAGGAAAGAAAGGCAATGGCAAATTCTGGATGCCAGCCGGACATAAGGCTGAGGAACAGAAAGGTCAGTCCCATCCAGACAGTGGCTCTCAGGACTGGGGACATCTACCCATCCTGGGGATACACCCCTGCCAGTCTCTCTACCTGAGCCACTGTCTCCATCTCTGAAGCATTTACACAATTGCAACTTCATGTGATTATTGTAGAACCCTGGGAGTTCCAGGAATGGCAAACAGATGCTCTCGTGGTACAGATACACTGAGACCCCAGAGGGCACATTCTTTGCATAAAGACATGTGGCTGGTGATGGCAGACCAGGGCCTAGAACCCAGGCCCCTGACTTGCTGTCTACTGCTCTCCCTGCTTCCACCAGCACACTAGTGGCCCGTCCCCAGGGAGGCTGTCTGCACACACCCCTGCCAGCCCTCAAGCTGGGCAAGCAGAGTCCATGAAACAGACTTTCCTACAGGGCTGTCGGGCCTCTGCTCACCAGCTCATCAGTGAGCAGAAGCATTGGCTTGCTAGATGGGGCTTTGCCACCCTGGAGTCTCCATGGCTGGCCCAGGCCCCACAGGCCAGGCATGGAGGGTAGTGGGCACAGCTGGAGGAGGAGGAAGCCCACTGCCTGGAGTGCCAGCTGGCAATCCCTGGGAGAAGTGGAGGCTTCGCTGTCTGATGGGGCCCAGAATGCTAGGCAACATTTATCAGAGGTTCGCTATGATCCAGACACTCTGCCTGCTTTATCTCACTTAATCTTCACGACAGCCCTAGAGTTCCTTTAGTTACTCCCCATGCAGATGAGGAAACTGAGATTCCAAGAGGTTAAGCCACATGCCCGGGGGTCAGAGCTGCTGAGGGAGGAGGTTGGACTCAGGCCTGTGCATTAATCACTCTGATTGTCCTGATGCTCAGATTGGTTCCCACAGTCTCTCCTGAAAATGCCCAGTTAGCCTTCACTCCCATCCTTCTCTCATCTACCTCTCTTCCTAGACAGGATGCTTGGGCTGAACGCAGGCTGAGCCGGGCAGGGACTCAGTGTCTGTCTGAGGGCTGGCTGTGGGCCAGGCCTTCTGCTAAGCTCTTTAAGTTCATTCCTTTACTTGCCGCTCATAGGATGAGGGTTACCACCCTGCTTAGGGATTGGATGTCAGAAGCTTGCATTATAGCTAAGCATCTTGTCCAAGTTCTCCCAGACACCCCACGGCAGATCCCCAAAATGCAGATTCCCCCCTCAGCCAAGGACTTCACCATCTACACCGCAGTTGCCCCAGAGTTGGGCAAACAGAAAGAGTTGTGGTCCAGCTGGAGTCTACATGACCCGGATATGGAGCCATTCCTTTCCACTGAACTCACGTGCACACACCCTCAGCCAGTGAGTCTGCACCTTGCTTTGAGAATCCATTAAATTTGCCTGTGGCAGCAGCAGCTTCTTTATTTGCAACCCATACTGGCTCCAGGAGCAGAGCAGTGTGTGACTGATCTTTCTTAGTGTTAGACTGAGAGGCATTGAACCAGTGCATGAACAACGGCTTTTCTGGGTTTGAAATGACTTCTAAAGATGTCTGGCCCTATTCATTTCCTGTCCCCGAGCTGGAGTGAGGCAGTGGAGCTTGTCTTGTATCCCCATGACAAAAACCTTCAGGAAAAGCCATTTCTCCCAGTTCCTTATCCCACTCTAGTCCCTGCTCACCCACAACCACCACCTGGAAGTTTACCAGGGGTCTCGCCCAGGCCGGAGTTCCAGGCAGATCAGCACCAGGACAGTGGACAGCTCCTCTCCTCCCACTCCTCCTCTGGCCTCTGTCATTTTCAAGAAATGCTGACTGTGGCGGCCCAGGGCTGGCCTCTGGGTGCTGTGTCTGCTGAGTTTTGAAATCTGGTCCTCAGAACGAGCCATCCTCAGTAACCATTCATTTGGCGGTTGCTGGGATGATTGTTTCTCCCCATTTACAGGTTCAGAAACTAGCTCGTGGCCACATGTCCAGTGAGGGGCAACATCCAGGTCTGTTGGATTCCCAAGGCCATGCTCCAATCAGTGAACTGTACTGCCCCGTCACTCTGAAAGGCAGAATATTTCAAACCTACGCCTTCCCCTTCCTCTGTCCGTCCCCCTGTCACCTACACATCCCCGAGCACACGCCAGGCTGCTCCCAGTGGCGTGTGTGGCCTGAGTTGACCTGACTCCTCTGGGCTTCCTAGGGACTGTCCCCAGCACCTGTACCTCTGTGGGTGTGTTCCTAGTGAACAACTGGAGGTGACACCCCTGTTTACTGGTGATTCTGAAGTTGCCCTTGTGTGCCCTGTCCAGGACTGGCGCAGCAGTTACGCTCCGCCCTCAGCAGACCACTGGAGGAGTCCCTAGCCTGGATGCCACTTTCCAGTATTTTCCACTGGAAACAAGCTCATTTTCATGATGGAAAATACACCTGGGGCTGGCAGCATCCTGTAGCAGACAGGACTCTGGACTAGAAGCTAGATGTTCCGGATTCTGGTCTAGTCACCGACCCTAATTGAACATGTACCTTCGGGCAGTTCCTTCCCCTCTCATAACCCAGCTTGCCCGTCTATGAAATGAGGGTGGGGTGGATGAGCCCATCTCCCTGGTGAATTTAGGCTGCTGAGGATGCCACACGGGGACTTGGGTATGGGGAGAGGGGTCAGGAATAGGGGACAGAGGCAGGCATCCTGGGGCCTCCTTCTCCATATTGCTGGAGTTGAATCCCTTCTGCTGCAGTGGTGGCTGGAGCGCATGCACCGCTCGAGCTCCGCAGGTCTGTGTGGGCGGATGTGAGGGGAAGATGCGGTCTCCTCAGACTATGCACCAGTGCGAACAATCACTGGCCTCAGCTTGCAGCCCTCATCACACTTAGGGGCCTGTGTATGCGGGTCCCACTCTGTATAGGCATTCAGGGAGAAAGCCCGCCTACAGGTCTGTTGGGGACAGAGGCAGTGCACGTGTGTGTGTGTGTGTGCGCGCGCACGCGCAAGAAACAGAAGAGAAAGTCAAACTGGCTAGTGACATCAAAGTGATATTTTCTTATGGAAATTGATGTGGGAACACAGGGAAACTGAGGCAGGCATAGACTCTTTTATTAAATGATTTAACTTTTCAGGGCAAGATTTAGAAAGCAAGAAAAATAATTTATTTTGCATGGATATTCAAGGGTCATGCAATTTGTTTGGTTTTATGGAAAACCAAACTATTTGCTCATGGCAGAGAGGTAAGGGGGATGGGTTGTTACAGAAAAGGGAGTGCTGAGCTCCTCTGGCCCCTCGTTCTGACCCCAGCCTAGCCATGCATTCTCAGATACCCCTTGTCAGTGTTGGAAGCTCACTCTCGTAACTAGGTTTCCTGGCTTTGACACTTGGAGGTCCCACCACGGGGCGTCATACATCCTGGCCCAGCCGAATGGGGAGGGAAGCCTTGGTCCTGTGCACCCAACCCCCTTCCGCTCTGCTCCTGCCCACCGCGCCTCCCCGTTGGCGAGGCAGTGCAGTAGCCAAGCAGATCGCCTGAGTCACTCTGTTTTGTGTGCCCTGAATCTGACAGAAGCAGCATTTTCCCCTTTGCAGCTTCAATTTTTTTTTTCTTTTTATTATAAGAAGTTTTTCCTTACCAAGGTTTGATTTCCATAGGGAAAAGTAAAAATCAAGTGTATCGTTCGCTGAGCATTGATAAACACATTGTCCATGCCATTCACATACCTGTTAAGATACAGAATGTATCTGTCACCCCAGAAAGTTCCCTCATGCCCCTTTCAAGGCAGTGCACGTCTCACCTCCCACAGCTAGCTATGGTTCTGCTTTCTGTCATCACACATTGAGTTTGTGAGTTCTGGAACTTCATTTGAATGGAACTTAGCAGTGCATGCTCTTTTAGAACAACTTTATTTCACGCAGCATCATAGATTTTAGGTGTGTCCATGCTGCTGTGTATTTCAGCAGTTCATTCCTTTCTGTTGTTGAGTATATACTTATAAATATGTCACATGTTTTATCCATTCTTCTATTGAGGTACATCTGTGTTGTATCCAATTTGGGGATATTCTGAATAAAGCTGCCATGGACATTCTTCTACTAGCTTTCAAATATACATATGTTTTAGTTCTCTTCAGTAAATATTACATATATATTTAACTTTATAAGAAAATTCCAAACAGTTTTCCAAAGTGTCCATACAGTTTTATACTGCAACTAGCATTAAAGTAGGTTATCTTTTCTTATTGAATTGTGGGAGTTTTAAAATATATTTTGGATACAAGACATTTATTATTAATAGATATGTGCTCTAAATACTCTCCTAATCTGTAGTTTATCTATTACTTTTCTTAATGGTATCTTTTGATGAGCAGAACTTATTAATATTTATAAAGTACAATCTATAACATCTTTGTGATTCTTGGTCTCAGTCCTGCTAAAAAAATGTTCTTATCTCCAATTGGCAAAGATATGTTTTCTACTAGGAGTTTTATAGGTTTAGCTTTTATATTTAGGCAAAAGATTCATTCAAATTATTTTGTGTGTGTGGTATGAAATAAGTTGAGGTTCATTTTTTTCCATTTGATATCTAGTTGTTCAAGCAACTTTCATTGAACAGATTTTGCTTTCTACATTTATTTACTTTGGGCACTTTGTAAAAATCACTGGCTGTATAAGAGTGATTCTATTTCTGTACTCTTTGTTGTGTTCTGTCTCTTCGTATATCTCGACACCAATCTATACATATTGGTTACATTTTTTATGGTAAATCTTAAAATAAACACCTTAAAAGAACCCTTGGTGGTATCTCCAAGTGCCAAAATAAAATTACATGAGTTCTTCAATTTTATTTTTCATTTTCAAAATTGTTTTCATTATTTTAGGTCTTCTAGTTTTTCTTATAAATTTTACAATTGACTTGCAAATGCATATGTATTTTTAAAATCATGCTGGAATTTTGACTGAATGACATTGAATCCATAGATGCATTTGGGGAAACCTGTCATCTTAACAACACTGAGTCTTTCAATCCATGAACATGGTACATCTTTCCATTTATTTTGATCTCCTTTAGTTCTTCTCAGCAATATTTGTGACTTTCAGTCTTGCATCTCTTTCCTTTATCCCTAAATATGTTATGCTTTTTGATACTATTTTATATACCATTGTTTTGTAAATTTTATTCTCTATTTGTTCATTGACAGTGTATGGAAATACAGTTAATGTATATTGTATATTGACTTTGATACTATGACCTTGCTAAATTCAGATGTGAGGTTAGAATATTTTCATAGATGTCTTGGACTTTGTGTATGCATAATAACATTGCCATTGAATATGAACAGTTTTACTTCTATTTTTCTAATTTATATGGTTTTATTTCTTTTCTTACGTTATTGCACTGGCTAGAACTTGTTGTATCATATCACATGAAGATAGAGAGAGCTTTTCCTTGCTCCCATTTTTAGAGGAAAGGCATTCTGTCATTCTCCATTAGATATAGTGTTAGTTGTAGATTTTTCACAGATGCCTTCTATCACTTTAAGGAAAAGTAATTCTATTTTAGTTCACTTTAATTTTTATCATAAATAAGTGTCAGATTTTGTCAAATGTGTTTTCTGCCATTACTGAGATGATCCTTTGTATTTTCCTTATTTAAATATTAATATAACAAAATACATTAACTAACTTTCTAATGTTAAACTAACCTTGCATTCCTGCTTAGACATTCTTTTCTCTAAGAATTTATGAAGGTTTTTTTTCATCTATATTTTCAAAAATATCACCAGTAGTTTTGTTTTCCCCTACTGGTTTTGTTTGGTTTTGGTATTAGGGTAAATCTCCACAGATTAGAAGAGTATTTAGAACACATATATCTAATAAATATCTTATATCCAAAATATATTTTAAAACTCCCACAATTCAATAAGAAAAAGGTAACCTACTTCAATGCTAGTTGTAGTGTAAAACTTCACAGACACTTTGGAAAACTTGCATTTTCTTATAAAATGAAATATATATGCAGGTATTTACTGAAGAGGACTAGAACATATGTATATTTAACAGCTACTAGAAGAGTGTCCCTGGCAGCTTTATTCAGAATATCTCCAAATTGGATACAACACAGAGGTACTTCAAGAGAAGAATGGCTTACAAAACAAACCTATGATATATTTATACTATAGATTTCTGTGGACTCATGGAAAGACTTGTGAAATGTTCCTCTTATTTATGAACAAAAATGTGTAATGCTGTCATTATTTCTTAAATGTCTGGTGGAATTCACCAGTGAAGCTACCTGGCCTTGCAATTTCTTTATGTGAAGGGTTTTTTTTGGTGGTGGGGTAGAAGAGGTGGTGAGAGACAGGAAAATGAACTTTTCATTAGAAGAACACCAGAAGTGTAGGCTAAGTTTAATAATGTTAGAAATGTGTAAACAATGTACATAGTACTTGTAATGTCAAATTTATAAATTTGTCTTTTGACTTAGAAGTAGCAAAACTCACATTTTTCCAGTTCTATGAGTTTTGGCAAATACATAGAGTTGCATCATTATAATCAACATAGAAAGCAATTCCACAACCCTTCCTCAAGTTGTTTCATCCACCTTTAAACCCTGGAAATCACTGATCTTTTCTCCATGTATAGGTTTGTCTTTTCCAGAATATCCTATGAATGGAGTCATATAGCATGGAGCCTTTTGAGTTCTGGCTTCTTTCACATATAATACTGCATTTGAGGTTCATCCAATTCATCCGTTTTATTGTATATATCAATAGTTCATTCTTTTTTATTGCTTAGTAGCATAAGCTTGGATAGATGTGTCACAGCTTGTTCAGCCATTCCCCAGATGAGGGATATTCAGTTGTTTCAAGTTTTTTTGTTGATTATGGTGGATTATTAACCAATCTGTCATAAACAGTTATATAGAGGTTTCTGTATGAATGCAGGTTTTTATTTAACTTAGGTAAATACCTAGGAGTGGGATTGTTGGGTCATATTATAAGTGTATGTTTTTATTTAATAAGAAAAAATGGCCATAATGTTTTTCAAAGTGATCATGACAATTTAACATTATTTTCAGAAATATGTGAGAGTTCAAGTTTCTCTGCATGCTTACTAACACTTGATATTGTCAGTTTTTTTTAAATAGCCATTCTAATAATGTGTAAATGGTATCTCACTGTGGTTTTAACTTGCATTTCTGACTGACTATATTGAGTATATTTTCATGTTTTTATTTATCTACTAAATATATATACTTTGGTAAATGTTTAGATCATTTGCTTTTTTAAAATTGGGTGTTTTGATTTCCTATTGTTGAGTTTTGAGACTATTTTATAAATTCCAGGTACAGTCTTGTGCTAAACATGTGACTTAAAAATATTTTCTCCCAATCTGTGGCTCGTCTCTTGGCAATGTGTTTCACAGAGCAAATATATCTGATTTTGATAAAGTCCAGTTTCTCACTTTTTTTTCTTTTATGGATCATGCATTTGCTGTTAAATCTAATAATTCTTTGCGTAACCTTGAACCACAGAAATTTTCTCATGTTTTCTTCTAAAAGTTGTAAAGTTTTATAATCACACTTAGATCTATGATCTAGTTGTTAATTTTTTAATAAGGTGTGAGGGATAAGTCAAGCTTCATTCTTTTGCATATGGATATCCAGTTGTTCCAGCACGCATATGTTGAAAATACCATCCTTTCTTAGTTGATTTCCCTTTGCAATTCAATATATTTTAATTTCTTAATGCATCTAGTCTTGTACATCTATTCCACACACCATCTTGATCCCTGTAGCTTTATTGTAAGCCCCAAAACAAGGTAGTGGGAATCCTCTTACTTGGTTCTTGCTTTTCAAAATTGTTTAGGCTAGTCTGGTTATTTTTCCTTCTTGTACAAATTTTGGTATTAGCTTGTGGATATCTACAAAAGAAATCCTACTCACATATTGATTGGGAATGTGTTGAATCTAAAAAACAATTTGGCAAGAATTAATATCTTAGCAATATTGAGTCTTCTAATTCATGAATACGATACATCTCTCCATCTATTTAGATCTCTGATTTCCTTCATTAGTGTTGGGGAGTTTTAATCTCATAGTTACTGAACATATTTTGTTAGATTTATGTTTAAATAGTTCATATTTTGATGCTACTGTAAATTGTGACTTTTTTCTAATTTAGTTTCAAATTAAATGCTGATATACATGCATTCTTTTATGGATTGTGCATGTATTTTTATATCCAAAAACTCTTTATGTAAGCGGAAGCCATAGAGATTTTCTCATATGATATATATATATATATATATTTTTTTAACTTGGTTTTGTATATTGGCCTTGCCTCTGAGAACTTGCTACTTTCCCTTACTGTTTCTAAGAGCTTATCTGTAGATTCCATGGGATTTTCTATATAAGATATCAGGTCATCCATGACATGTATACCTTTTATTTTTTGTTGTCTTATTTCACTGGTTTGGACTTACAGTATGATAGGAGTGGTGAGAGTATGTATCCTTGCAGTGTTGCTGATCTTAGGTGAGACTATTCCATCTTTCACCATTAATTACGATGTCTAGCAGTCAGTAATTTGTAGGAGCCCTATTCTACATCAGACTAAGGAAGTTTCCTTTTATTTGTAGTTTACTAGTAGTTTATATTTTGAACAGATGCTAAATTCTGTCAAATCTTATCACTGCATTTCTGGAGACAATTGTAGTTTTTCTACTTTAATCTTAATACAGTGAATACCATTGATTTTCAAGGGTTGAACCAGCCTTGCATTCCAGAAAAAACATTCCACTTTCTCTTGCTGTATTATCCTTTTCATGCATTGCTGAATTCTATTTGCTCATGTTTTGCTGGAAATTTTTGCATCTGTGTTCATGAAGGATATTAATCTGTATTTTTTTCTCTTGTAATATCTTGCCTGGTTTTGGTATCAAGGTAATGCTGGCCTCAGAAAATCAGTTGGGAATTGTTCCTTATTCTTCTAATTCCTGGAAGATATTGTGTAGAATTAGTATTATTTATTTCTTAAATGTTTGGAAGAATCCACCAATGAAACTATCTGGGCATAGGGTTTTCTTTGTTGGAAGGTTTTCAGCTATGGATTCAGTTTATTTGACAGATACAGGACTATTCAAGTGCTCTTCATATGTCACCTTGAGCTCCCCCCAGCACTCTGTGAGGGGTGGGAGAGAGGCAGCTTGGATATGGGCAGGTGGGGAAAAAGCAGTGAGGTTGGATTCTTTTGAGAACGTGTGGAAGGCAAATGCATGTGCAGCTCAGCACATGAATGGCTAAGCCCTCTGAAAGCTAAACAGAGCAAGCATTTGTCCCCACTGCTGGGGCCACGGGGAGAGGGAGCTGCGTGGAGACTGGCTGAAGGGCTGATTTGGCCAGAGAGGAGCAGAGTGCTGGCGTATAATCTAGAGAGAAGGCATCCCTCAAGCTGTGCTGGGTGACTTGTACTTTTCATTGTTGAGCAGCACCCAGACCCCAGGAGGGTGGCTCAGGACTGAGGCCTCCTGCTGAAAGAGGAAGCAGGTGGGCCACATGTTCTAGGGACTCCGACATTGCACTCAGATTGTCCAAATACTGACCTAGTCTTGCATCCCTTAATATGATGAAATATTTGTTAGTATTACAAAGACCATTGCAAGTATTGTTTTTATTCCAATTATCTAGCAAAAGAAGACATTTGGTACTATTATGCCCATTTCACAGATGAGGAAACTATTAATAATAGAGAGTTTAAGTGACAGAGGTAGCAAGTGGCAGAGTGGGATTTAAACCTCTATCCACTCTTCCTGTACTGCCATTGTCACCTCCTGAGAGTTTGATCCCAAGTACCAGCACCAAAGGGCCTGATCTAGGGTAATGTAGGTTTCCTGGCCAGGTCTGGGGAGAAGGATTTCAGGGCAGCCTGTGGGCCTGAGTGGGATCACGTTCCCGCCAGAGCCCTTCCATGCCTCAAGGGCATACTCACCCACCTTTGCCAAGACTCCGTCTTCTGGCCAAGTCAACACAAAGCCACACAGAAGATTTCTATTTTGTCAATAAAACCTTTTCTTTGTTTTTAGCAGAACACTTTTGTTGTGGTTTTGTGTAGCAAGAACCTTCTGGTTATTGTTGGTAACTCCCTATCTTTCCTCGAGTGCATGGGCTCTTTAATTTCATGCCCAAATTGCTGGGGAGGTACAAGTCTGGATTGTGAATGCATCTCCAAGGCCCCAGCCTTCTCCCTGTGGGACCATTCGCTCTAAGTTCCTCGTGAAGGCTAACAGGGCCCTCAAAATAATCTACTGCAGCCCAGAGTTCCACACATGGGAAATCAGAGGCCCCTGTTGGGGGTGAGCAGCTGGTGAAGGCCACACAGCACTGGGACCCAGAATCCAGACCCCAGCCTGGCTCCCTGGGGTCTCCGGGTTTCCTCCCCGGAGGAAAGCAATCTGTCTTTCCTCACTTCCATTTTATGTAAAAGAAAAGGCAGCACAGGCAGGCAGACAGTCTTCCCATCCCCAGCCCACAGCCCCTGGGAAAATTAGCATAAGAGCTGTATTTCCCAGGTAGAGAGAGTGGCTCGCTGCCCTCGGAGAGTGAGTCCTCAGAGGTGCTTGCAGGGAGACGTGTGTGAAAGTGGGCATCGACCAGAAGTCCCGCAGTGGAACCCTGGCGGGTTGGCACTGATCACTGACTAGGAGGGAAGGGAGCCAGGCAGTACCTGGGCCCAGGTGAGACTTCTCTTCCTGCTGGGACCCTGTTCTCCTGAGGGAGGTGGTTCACCTCAAAGTCTTTTGCTACAACAAAGGACTTGTCCACACTCCTGCAGAGATGGGCCGGAGGTGCAGTCTCCATGATGGGACCTCGGAGCTCCCCTGGCCCTATGATGAGCTTCCTGTGCTGCAGTCCAGCAGCTTCCCTTGGGACAAATTCCTGCCTTTTCGTGGGCTCCTCATTTCCTGCCCCTAGCGAGACTCTCTCCTTCCTCCTAAGGCCCAGCTGTTGGACTCCACAGCTACCTGCTTAGCTCAGGAAGCCGGGGCCTCCCAGGGGAGATACCCAGCTCCCCTCTTCCCCTGTCGACAGTCAGAAGAGAGGAAGGGGCTGGGGAGACTCTGTCCACTGGGCACCCCAAGTGGCAGCAGCGCAGGGCATGTTCTCCGAGATATCACAGCAGCCTGCAAGGCAGTGGGTCATGAGGCACCCTCCCCCCAACCCCACCCAGCGAGAGTTCTGCAGTAAGAGGGGCAGGCCCATTAGACCAGCACCTGTTAGTTCCAATGCCCATGTCCTTTGTGGCCCAAGTGGCCCCTAGGCCAGGCCACCTCTTTTGTCAGTTCAAAGCAGGAACAGGAACAGCCAGCGTGTGGATTTGGGAGAGCAGACTTTCTGCCGCGGGTTGGTCCCTCCTGCCATGTCTGGAAGGTTCCACGCCATCTGCCCAGCCAGAGGTGGGTAACTTGTGGCCTCAAGGCCATATGTGACCCTCCAGGTCCCCAAGTGTGGCCTCTCAGCTGAATCCAAACTTCACAGAACAAATCCCTGGCTGTGTTCTGTAAAATTTGGATTCAGTCAAAAGCCCACCTAGTGGACTTAAAGGCAGTTTCCAAAACTGCCTGTGCCTGGCAGTGCGCAGACACCTCATCCCCACCCTCCAGGGCCTGGTCCTCCAACAGGACAGCAGGGAAAGGCCGGCAGACTCGCCCGGAAGGTCCTGAAACCCTGCACACCCTCTGGGCCAGCCCCAGGCCACCACGGCAGCTTCCAAGCCTGGGAACCCCAAAGGGCTCCGGCCCCTGCCAGTGAGTCACACCCATGCCTGAGCCAAGACTGGGGATCCCAGGTCCCCCGGGCTGGCTGAGGTTTTGGTAAGGCTCACTGTGTAACTCCGTGGTGGAATCAGGGTACTTTTCTTCTCGGAAGGGATGGAGCCCCCACAGGAAGCCCGAGTAGGCTGGGGCGGTTCCTCTGGGTGTCGGGCTTTTGGGAGCAACCCAGGAGCGTGCAGGAGGACCCGGGAAAAACTCGTCCTATCGAAAATGTGGGTTTGTCGCCTGAGAAGCTCACAGTGTTTCAGTGAGGACTTGGGACGTCAGTTCTGTGCCCATAAGCTAACTCTCGGTCATCATAAGGCTTTGTCCCATGTGTTCACTGTCCTGGGTGGCATCCGTTCATCCACTAAGCTACAGTCTGGGGACTTGCTGAAGACACAAAAATAGAGAAACTCCAGTCCTTGTCCTCAAGGCCAGTACCTGGCAAGTGGCAGGTGCTCGGTAAGGACGTGTCGGCTGACGGAGGAATGCGGATGTCTGAGCTGGGCCCTGAACTCACTCTCGGAGCAAGGACATCTGCAGCAGGGAATGGCTTGTGCAAGTGCAGAGTGGGAACACCCGAAACCCTGGGGACGCTCTGGTGCCTCGGGTGGAAGGAGCCAGGCTTTCTGCTTCTCAGGCTTCCTTCGTGTTTGGTATGAGCAAGAAACAGCCACAGGGAAGGGTTTGAAAGGCCCCAGCGAGGTGATGCCGCCACTAACCAACAGCCATGCTGCGCCCCTTTGGGAATAAAGACCATTTGTCAGGACAACGTCCGGCCGCATGGCAATGCGTCACCGGGCACTCACAGCAATGCGTCACCGGGCACTCACTGCCCCATCTGCAGGGGCTGCTCCTGAGCAGAAGGTGATGCCTCATCTCTCCCCAGCCAGGCTATCCCCTACGAAATATGTTTAGCAACGTGCTGAAGAGTTGACGAGAGAGCTGGATTTAGAGAACACCTGTTAGCCACCAACACCTGAGCAATAAGACCCTGCATGACTCAGCACACTGTTGTTTTTGAAGACTGTTTAGCTATTTCTGAATATTCAGCTGGGGCGGACAGGATGCTGTCTTTGTGTTTAGTCACACACACACACACACACACACACACACACACACACACACTCCTTTGTTTCCTTCCCTGTAGGAACAAGAGAGAGCACTAAAACCCAACACAGTGGCATCAGAC
The DNA here is from genome assembly GCA_008750895.1 of Mirza zaza. Classification (NCBI taxonomy): domain Eukaryota; kingdom Metazoa; phylum Chordata; class Mammalia; order Primates; family Cheirogaleidae; genus Mirza; species Mirza zaza. Next base: position 111,756 of record VSMD01051450.1, read on the forward strand.
CTCACTGTCCCCAATGTCTCTGTTTTTCTTAACTCTGGCCACAGTTAGAGTTATTTGTTCAATTTTCTCCTTTCCCCCTGAAAACTAGGAAAGGATACACTTCAAGTTCCAGCATATACAGGATACACTCCAAGTTCCAGCCAGTTATTTTAGTATGGATATTTGTGTTTGTGATGGACAGAAACCCAATTCTAACTAGTTGAGGCAAAAGAGGAGATTTCTTGGAAGGGGACTGGGGTAGAGATGTCCCCTTGAGCCGGGAGCATCTGTGTCTGCAGGTAGCTGGGAGCAGGTGTTGGAGGCCCCTCTGACACCATCTCTCCTCACCACTCAGCCTGCTTCCTGCTCTGTGCTGTAATAGCTGGCCTCTCCATGCGGGTCCATTGGTCTGGTAGACAACGTGGTAGCCAAAGACCTGTGAACCGCACGCCTTATCAATTTACCTGCAAAGAGGGCCTGGACCTCCTCTGTTAGTTAGATACTACCAAATCCCAGGGAAGAGCTCTGGCTGGCTGAGCTGGGGCCAGGTGCTCACTCCCCGGCCGCTGGACACGACCACTTTATGTCGGAATGGCTGTTAGAGAAGCCAGATTAGTTGTCAAGTCAGAAATCTGTCCCAATTTGTTGTTGTCTGTGTGCTTCACATATGTATCAATACGCTGGACAAAATGACATGTGTGAGCTCTTCAAGGGGTTTAGAGGAACCGGAGAAAGTAACGTGTATTTGGCCCATATTTCATTAGTAGCAGGTAGGTCAGGGTGATTTTTTAATCCAGGTCAGTCACCTGTAGCCCCAGGGCATGGCAGTGGCGAAGGTGAGGAGGGTGGCCAAGTGTACCTGTCTGCGGAGTTGCACCTTCACCGCCCTCGCTGTATTGTGGGGACCAGGTGCAGTGGAGCTCCCCAGGGACATGAAAGGCCTATGCTGGCAGGGGCTGGTGCCACATCTGCATGAGCTGAGGGTGGTCGGATGCAGGCTGAGGGCCAACGTGGCCTCTGGTGGCCCTCAACGCTCCCACCTGCCCTCTGCCTCTCGTCTGCCTCCTTCATCCCGGTGGGAGTGCTCGTGGAGCACGAGGAGCAGTCCAAACGGACATGAAAACCAAGGCAGCTCTGGGAGAACACTTAATGGCAGTGAAATGTGGGGAAGGCCTATGCCTGGACTACTTGCTCTGCATCTCTGAATAGCTGCCTGTGGGGGGAGTCACAGAAGGCAGCTTCAGATCGCAGCTGAGGAAGGCCATGGTCCTACAGGCACTTTCTGTACGTCGGGAACTGATCTAAGTGTTTCGTACATAATGACTCACTCACTCAAAGCCCAAACAACTGTATATGGTAGTTGTGATTATTGTCCCTGCCTGCTCCGGGTTGAATAGCATCCCCCTAAACTGACGTCTACGTGGAACATCAGAATGTGACCTTATTTGGAAATAGGGCCCTGTCAGAGGTGAGTAGTTAAGCTGAGGTCATGCTGGAGTAGGATGCCCAGTGAACTTACAAGGAGGTGGAAATTTGGACACGGAGACACACTGAGGGAAGACAGCCGTGTGGAGACAGAGGCAGAGATTGCAGAGACGCTGTCACAGGCCAAGGGATGCCACGGATTGCCAGCAACACCATGTGCTGGGAGGAGCAAGGAATGATTCTTCCCTCTGGCAGGAGACCAACATGCCAACCTCTTAAATTTGAATTTCTAGCCTGCAGAACTGGGAGGGAATCATTTTCTCCTGTCGTGAGCCTCCCAGGTTGGTGGGAATTTGTGACAGCAACACTAGGAGACCAGTGCACCACCTTACAGAGGAGTAAGTGGCACAGAGAGGTTAAAACACCTTTCCACAGCCACACAGCCAGCAAGTGGCAGAGGTGGGATGGGGAATGTGGCAGGAAGCAGGAGTAGGGACTCTGGGGCTGGCTGGAGGAGCACAGCCTCATGATTCAGTCCTGGGTGCCCCTGGAAGCCCAGGCGCCCTGCTGAGCAGGTCTCACTGCCACGCTCTGCCTAGGCGGCTTTGTGTCCGGGCTGCGGCTTCCTACAGCCTGACTTCTGGAAGTTGCCCTCACCTCCATAATGCTACTCCTCACCCCTGCCAAAGTCCCTCCTCCCAGCCTGGGCTGCCCCTGGCCTGCCCTCCTTTTCCCGTTGTTGCTCATGTGCCCTTTCCTGGAGACGGGGCTCCTGCCAGGCCCCAGCATCAGTAAGAAGCAACAAGGAGCATATCGGCAGCTGCCAATTTTGCCCCTGGCTGGATCGATCTTCCTACACTGCTAGAACTTTCACAGCTTTCCCAAACCCCAAAAGGCTTCATGATAAGCCTTCTAATTTTTTTTTGTAGCTCTCCATTATAAAAGTAACAAGCATTTGTCAGCATTTGGAAATACAGTAATGTAGGGGCCAAGCCTACCATAGCCCCTGCCCCCAAAGCAATGGTGCCAACATTTTGTAGTTTCGTTATTGTCTTTTTAAATACTGTTTTTTACCTGTTTGTTTTCCTCAGCTGAGACTGGTACTGTTACTTGTTCTTTTACTTAACATTAGGACTAGTCCCGCACACCTCCACGTCCTCGGGCAGCGTTGTAATCACCGCCTGGCGTTGCATTAATGGACTTTGTACCATCTGCTGACCGTCCTCGTGCTGCTGCTGGTTGGAGGAGTTGCACTTTTTCAGAATTATAAATAATGGAATAAGCGTCACATCTTCCGCATTATAGTTTCTTTTCTTAGAAGAAAGAACCTAAAATGGAATTGCTGAGTGTGGCTGTCAGGAAGGGTCTTGGTGTTTATTGCCAAGTGACCCCCCCACTGTGGTGGTCCCCGCAGGTGGGCCCCAGCGCCTCCTCCCACCACCCCCTTTAAGCAGGGTCTTCCTTCTCTTTTCAATGCTTGAGAATTTGACGGACAGGAACTTGGCTGCTTGTGCTAGTTTGCATTTCCTTGATTGCTAATGAGACCGAACCTTTCAAATATACCCGTCATTTACATTTCCTTGTTTGTGGATTTTTTCTGTTTGCCTCCTGCCCACGCCTCTGCCTGCCTTGGTGCTTTCTTATTAGTTTACAAGGATGCTTTCCTTGGGTTTCTAACCCTTTTCTGCCATGCTTGCTTACTGCTGGTGCCCAAATTGTTTGGTTTTTAAATTTTAAATAACCTTTCATTGTTCTAGAAGCTCTGCGTGTACGTTGTAGAAAATAGAAAATACAGTCAAACAAAAATAAAAAGGAAAATTGTCACATCCCTACACCCAGAAATTTCCACTTTTAACACCTTGGTGCATATCATTTCCTTTTTTACTTCACCCAAAAGAGATCATTCTGCACGTAATGTTTTATAATCTGATTTTTCCAGGAAACGATCCCCACTTTGCTGCATTTGGAACATGTTCATACTATCTAATACCCAGACCATATTCTGATTTCTCAGTTGACCCAACAATGTCCTTTGGAGCTGGTTCGTCCAATGCAAAATCTGATGCAGGACCACTCAGATGGCACTTTTATGTTCCTAGGCCCCTTGTAGCTCAGCAAAGTCCCAATTAAGAGACTTGATGAAGAGACAGGGCCCCTCTCTGCAAACAAATCCACCAGCTAGATCTGTCCAGCTGCTTCCGCACAATGTCATAAACTTATGCGCCTCCTTTCCCTGCGTTTTCTGTAACCATTTTTCCCCATAACCAACATGCATGCACTGATTTCTTCTCTGACGTTGTTCCCCGTTTTTAGGCTGGGGGGCCTCCCCCAGTGAACTGTGACAGTCCTTCTCTGTCTCTCTGAGTCCTTCCTACATGGGCTGGATGCTGCCATCCAGTCTCTTGTGGAATCTGGAGGGAACTTTGCATCACTCTGACACCTGCACCACCTGGGCAGGACGAGGCACGTGCCTCCCGGAAACTCACCGCGAATGCCCCGGTGAGACGCTGAGCTGGGGCCTGAGAGGTGAACCAGTCTCTGGCAAGGAACTCTTCCTCCAAGAGAAGCTGCAGCATACATTTTACACATTTCTCTAATTTTAGGGATTACTCTGCCTCAGCCACCTGCCTCAAAATCAAAAATATTCCGGTCCCTGAGCGTTCAATCTGCTTTAGCTGCACAGACCCCTCCACGAGGCCAGTAGGGGTCCCTTCCCGGGACTGTGTGTTCCCAGGATCGGTTACTCACAGGGTCTGTTCTGCAGGAGAAGCTTGGCACAGGACTCCGCAGAAGAGGAGAGAGGACGCCGGGTAGGAAGGGGAGAGAGAAACCCAGGCTTCGTGGCGGCTCTGGCTGCACCCTCTGTGTGCCCTGAAGAGGCAGCGGCGATGCCTGGATGCAGGGCCCCAGCCCCGGAGTCCCTCCGAGCCTCGGGGTCAGGGCCCCTGGGCCTGTGGGTGCATTGCTCGTCTCTCCAAATTCCAATTTCCATTGCACAATGGGGATAAATATTACCACATCGTAGGAATCCTGACTGCAGGAATAATCTAGAAACATACATGCAGAGGGCGCCCAGAGCAGCAGGCCCAGCGACAGCTGTGTCTGTGCTGGTGTTTACAGAACCTCCAGCGTCAGGTAGATGAGCCAGTGTCGTGGCAAGGTGAGCTCTCTGGGTCCTTTCAAGTGGCCGTGCTCCAAGGCAGGTCCTTTCAGTTCGGGGGCTGCACGGAGATGCTCGTCATGTGGCCAGACACTGTCTCCCCTCTGCTGCCCCCAGGCACCTCCGCCGCCACCTCCCTGCCCATCGAGAACACTCCACGCCTCGTGGCCCCCAGACACAAGCTGCTCACATTCATAAGCTGCGGCATTCACAAGCACTGAGGTGCCAGTGTCTGAAGACATCTTCCGCTGCGACCCTTCCGGACATCTCTGCTCCTCCTTCCTGGCCTCCTTCCGTTCGGCCTCCCCCTCCATTGAGAGAAACTCTGACCTTGTGACCACATCCATAGCAGAAATGAAATCCACCGAAGCAGCCTAATTCTGTGCCTCCCTGGGCGACCCAGGACACCGGGGAGTGGCCTTGTGTCTAAATGTCAGTGTCCTTGAGTGTCTGATGTAGCCCCAGCATCTGAGGGGCACCCAGCGTGGAGCGGAGCGTGACTCCGGCAGCGTGCGTGTGCTCGTTCACTCCACACGTCCACACTGACTGTCAGGCCGACGGCACGGCGGGGACGTACTTGCACGGCAGACGCGCCTGTTCTCTCGGAGATCACGGCCTGGCATGAGTCCACCAGGGCTCGGCCTCCAGGAGGGTTTCCTGGGTAGAGGGAGGGGTCAGTTGGGACCCGAGAGCTGAGCTGGAGTGGGCCCCCGGGCAGTGGCAGAGAAAAGGGGGCCCGAGGACGGTGGAGGGCAGAGGCGTGGGAAGAGTGCTCAGTGGAGAGTGCAGCACAGCCACTGCCACAGCACGAGGGGTCTGGAAGCGCACAGGAGGGGCAGGGCGGGCCGCAGGCTTCCCGGCGCAGCTCCGTGCCCAAGTCAGTGGGAATAGGAGCCGTTTTCAGCAGGGAGTGGCGCAGGCTTAGGAGCCCACTCTGGCTGCATGCCTGGGATGCCATGGGGAAGAAGGGCACGTGTGCGGACTTCCACGTGACACTGAGAATCGCTCCCTCTGTGGAAACCTGGAGTTCCCTTCTTTGTGCTCCAAAGAACAGAACAGAGCGTCAGTGGAGGATTCTGGACACCCGTGTTCTGGTCCCAGGTAGGTCGGCAGGTGACCTTTGGCAAATCCCTTCGTCTTGTCTTGCCTCATTTCCTTCATCTGTAAAATGGGTGCAATGCAGAAATCTTTGCATCTCTGCACAAAGATGAATGTCTAGGGATGGTCACTGTGACATTACTCAAATTACAAAAAATGGAAACAACCCAAATGTCCGTCACTGGGGACAGTCAGTGACCGTCCGTCACTGGAAAGACAGAGACCAGCTGCTCTGACGACCTTAAATCAGGTGCTGACCGAGAAGGCTCTGCAGGACACACTGTTAGATCAACTTTCAGAACCAAGCACGAGTAAGATGTGCAACGTTTGGGGGATGGACACGCTTGAAGCTCTTACTCGAGGGGGGAGGGGGGCATGGGCAATATATGTAACCTTAACACTTGCACCCCATAATACACTAACAACAAAACAAGAACCATACATATTGTATGGCAGCATTCATGTTCACATATATATGCACACGAATATGTATGTAAATGCTTAGCAAAGGGCTGGGAAGATGTTCCAAAACCTTCCCAGAGGCAGCTGGGGTGGGGGAGGTACGGGGTTGGGGGTCCATGTGTCCCCCACTACATAGTTATGTAAACTTTGCTTCCTTTACAACAAGATACCTACATGTCACCTCTGTGAAAGACACAGCACGGGAGGCGGGGGTGGGTGTTGGGATCTCAGCTCTGAGGCGGGGGCTGCAGGGCTATGGCAGGGGCCGCCCGGCATGACGGTGGCCCGCCACCAGGGGGCAGCAGGGGACACTGACACCTGACTTGGGCTTGGTGAGCCTGCACGGCGGGACCCAGCTCTGTCACCTGTGCCAAGTGGCCTAAGCTCCCGGCAACTCAGCTGCACAGAAATAATAAACCATATTCCCCCAATCTGGGAAAGGTCCCGATGAGGCCATGTGTGCGCAAATGCACAAGGAAGGATTCTCATCACGTCACCGCGAAGAAGGACTTCAGCATTCTCGGAAGAGCGAGGCGAGGAGGGTGCCTACGTGGAGAGGTGAGGCAGGTGAGGGAAGGGAAGGGAGTGACCACTCGCCATCATTCAGCGTCTCATTTATTGTCCCAATCTCATCTCCATCTTGCGTATGAAAAAGGAGCTCTGGCAACTTGCCCGAGGCCGTGCAGCTGGTAACGGGTGAACGGACGAGACCCCAGCATCAGACTGCGGGACCTCTTGTCTCCAGGCGTCCGTGGGAGGTGGCCAAGCCCTGTTTGCAGGTTTGTGGGCGACAGTGCCTGGATGCCAGGAGCCTGGTGGTCACCTGCGCCAGGTGCCTCCACAGTGGGCATTCGGCAGAAGGGGTGTCCCTGTCACTGGGGCACGGCAGCCCACCGCTGAGCCGGGGACCGAGCCAGGTGCCGGGGCAGGGAAACTGACCCGCTGGGATAGAGAACCCATCCCCCTGCTTCCACCCTCCGCTCCCCACAACCTCTGATGAAAACTCACCTGAGCTTCCCACCGCTCACGTCTGCGGTCAGCACTGTTTTCTGGAAGCAAAATGTATCCCAGATATGCGGTCAGTACAACAGAGGATTTTGGCTACCTGGATCCCTGCTCAGGGGCGTTTGCTCTTAGCAAGGAGGATTTGTGTCCGCACTGGAAGACCCTGGGCCCAGAGGGGTGTCTGGACTGGAACGTGGACACACAAAGTGGGAAACACGCCAGCACCTCCCTCCCATAGGTTGCTCAGGAGAGGGTGTGATTTCTCAGTCCTGTTTCTCCAGAATGTTCGTGAGTGGCCCAGGGTTCAGTTAATTACATGGATTTCTCTCCCTTCCACCCCTAGGAACAAAAGAAGGTTGGAGAAGCAGCGGGCCTCGGGCCTTGGCTGCCGGCCAGCCCCTCCGCTGCTCTTGGAAGCAGCTCGGCCTCGGGGCCGTGGGCTGTACCTTCCCACCGCTCTTCCCACGTGCGCTTTTCTTCTCTTCACCTGAAAATGCTGGAAATCCCTGTGCAGGGGGGCAAAAAGGCCGGGAGCTGCCTCTGGGGTCTATTAAGGGAGAGTTAATGGGAGCAGAAGGGATTGGTGACATTTTAACACTTAAACTTTCCTCTTCGGATACCGTTTCTGGCCTTTAAAGCCGGACCTCCTCCCACCTGTGGCCCCTCACCTGGGCCCATCACCGTCCAAATGCTTGTAATTGTCCAGGGCCCTGTGCCCACCCAGCCCCTCCATCCCCACCCCACCGTAGCACACACACACACCTTCTCCTCTGTGGCTTGGCTGTTTTCATTGCCTCTCCACCGAGCCCTTGGCTCATAGGCTCTTAGTTTGTGTTTCTCAATTCAAGCCTGAGATTTCCTTATAATAATTATGCATATATATATATGCATGACAACCACACACATGTATGTACACACATGATTTCTAGGATGACCATTCCTATTTGTACTCTAGAATTCCAATGTCAGCATATGTGTTTACAATCAGACCTGGGTTGAGGGTACACCAAAGGACATCGATGTGTCCTGCATAGAAGGTTTTGTACGCAGGGAACAAGTGGGCCATCACACGGCACCCGGTGAAGGTATTCAACTGAGAGCTGGACTCTTGCCAGCCCCAGTGGGGGAGGACATTGCCAGGAAACCACATGCATTCTGCGGATTCATCCCCGTGTGCACCAACTTGCAACTACAACTGTAAATAAACCGCGAAAAGTGTTTTGTTTCCAGTTCTGGTAATAATCAGGTTAGGCGCCTATGTAATTAGGACCTAAATCATTCCCCAACTATCTTCAATGGCACAGAGTAGCTTTTTAGCGGTATGTGGGACAGGACTCCTCATTAGTTTGCAGATCATTCACAGAAAGTCGCAGCTCCATTCAGGCTCACGAGTAAGCAGTGCCTTGCAGAACTAATGCCACCAGACACACGTCTTTGTTTTCTCAAACATTCTGGGCAAGCATTTTGTCTTTACTTTTCAACAGCTTTATTGAGATGCAATTAACATACCATACAATTTGCCCATTTAAAGTATAGAATTCAATGTTTTTTAGTATATTCAGAGTTTACAACCATTACCACGTTTAATTTTAGAAGCTTTTGGCTCCCACTACCAATATAGCTAAGACACCTCATTCCCATGACCAGTTATTCCCGTCCCCAACTCCCAACCCCCCCAGCTTCCCCAGCCGGGGTTACATGAATTTCCTGTCCGTCCCTGTGGGCATGCCTACCCTGGACATTTCATATACAATTGACCTTTGATCGCCACTTGTTTGAACTATGTGGGTTCACTTATAACCGGATTTTTTTCAGTAAAAGTGACACCGAGTGTGCCCTCCTCTCCTGCATCCCCTCCACCTGCTCCACCTCTTCTGCCTCTGCCACTCCTGAGACAGCAGGACCAACCTCTCCTCTTCCTCCTCTTCCTCAGCCTGCTCAATGTGAAGCCATGAGAAGGAAGACCTTTATGCTGACCCATTCCACCTAAGGAATAGTAAACATCTTCTCTCTTTCTTATGACTTTCTTAATAATGTTTTCTTTTCTCTAGCTTAGTTTATTGTAAGAATACTGTATACAATACACATAGCATGCAAATATATGGTAATCAACTGTTTATGTTATTGCTAAGGTTTCTGGCCAACAATAGGTTACTAGTCAAGTTTTGGGGAGAGTAAAAGGTTATACACAGATTTTTGACTGCACGGGGCTGGGGGTCCAGAGCCCATTGCCTTGGTTGTTCAAGGGTCAATTGTAAATAAATGCAGACAATGTGTCATCTCTGGTGACAACTTCTTTCACTTATCATAATGATTTCAATGTCCATTCACATCGTGGCATCGTCAGTCCTTTCATTCCTTTTTATTGTCAGATAATATTCCATTGTATGGACAGATCATATATTGTTTGTTCATTCGTCCACTGATGACATTTCTATTCTTTGGCTGCTAGGAATAGTCCTACCATGAATGTTTGTGTACAGGTTTTTGTGTGAATGCATTCACGCTTTCAATTATGTAGATTATATACCTGAGAGTAGAATTGCTGAGTAATATGGTAACTCTATGTTTAACACTTTTAGAAACTGCAAGCTGTTTTCCAAAATCACCATCTTAAATTCCTACTAGCAATGTACAAGTGTTCCAATTTCTCCATATTTTCGCCCACACTTTTTCTTATCTGACTTTTTGATCATAGTCATCTTAGCAGGTTTGAAATGGCATCCCACTGCGGTTTTGCTTTGTGTTTCTTTGATGACTGATGATGTTGAGCTTCTTTTTATGTGCTTGCTGGCCATTTGCATATCTTCTTTGGAGAAATGTCTGTTCAGATTCTTTGCCTGTTTCAAAAATTGTGTTATTTGGCTTTTTATTAATGAGTTGTAAGAGTTCTTTATATATTCTGGATGCAAGTTCTTTATCAGATATTTGATTTGCAAATGTTGTCTCCCATCGTGCACGTACGTGCATGCATTTTATTAAAGTCAAAATTTAGATTAAATATAGCACTAGACACGCGGCATCATCTTTCTATTTTATGTTTGATTCCCCACATCGACATTTGGTTTCAGCAAAACAACGTCATCTGTCACGTTAAACTAATTTGATCATTTAAATATTGTTGGTTTTATAATTTATTTTTTCGTAAATTTGTTTTATTCCATCGTTCTGTAGAAGTTACCTATAAAATTAAGGAATTGATACACACTTTCACATTTGAATATATTTAAAGAATATTATAATGAGAATAACTTAAATCAGCAATTTCTTTTGAGAAGTAGCCCTTTATTTTTCAAAAACCCCCTTCACCGGTAAGTTCCGTGAGGCTGGATAGCACCTGTCTTACTCACCGTTGCTTTCTCTGAACTTGGAGGTGAAAAGTGCTCACTGAGTAACAGGACTAGCCAAGTGTCTTCCGTCCCAGTGCCGTGGCAATAGTGGGCACGAGTCAAACCTCTGAGGAAGCCAAACTGCGCACAAAGTCAGTCTTTTTCTTTGGCATTAAAAATAATGATTGCAAATGAGAAAAAAAAGAAGTGTTTGCCTGCATTGGGCACAGAATAGAACCCAGCCATTCAGTAGGCTGCAGAAAAATGAACTAGGAAAGATGTTTGAAGCAGCTTCCTATCATCTTTGCTTATAAACTAGTGTACCTTAATTTCAGCCCATGACCCTGAGCTCTCCAGAGCCACTGTCCCCCGTGGGGTAGCTGTCCCCACTCCCAGATGGCATCAGCTTGGCCCCAGCACTTTGGACAGGAGCACCATGTTCCATCCCCCATGGAGCTGGCCCCCTGTTCTGACCCAGATTCTGCCAGAAAGGAGCAAAAACGACCCTCACGTGAGACCTTCTAGAATCCATGACTTCGCATTGCATCCTCTCCACAACCCTACAAGACAGCTCTTAGTATCTCACTTTGCTGATGGGGACACGGGGCCTGGGAGAGGAGCCCAAGGTCACTCTGCTGGAGAAGGGTGCAGCTTGGATTCCTTCTCAGATAAAATGACTAGAAAGCCCTACTCTTGCGACCTTGTCCTGCTGCCCCCAGACAGCAAGGAGATGTCTCCATCCATTGAGCTATTTGGAAGTTTGCGCTGAGTGAGTCACAGACACAGGAATCTATCACAAAGGCCTATCAGCCCTGACCCCCAGAGGAGTTTGTTTCCTGCCCCTGCTAGAGAAGAGCTGATTTCCCAATAAGATCTGAAGGGCATGGGGTCTTTTCAACATCACCAGCTCCACGGCGTGGGTCTACCACGTGTCCAGCTGCATGGGCACAGCACAAACACATGCCGAGAGGTCTCCATGGGACCCTCATTCCCCAATGAATAAGGAAGGCTTGCTGGTGGGTCGAATGCCACCCTTCCTTCCTTTACTCTACAAGGTTGGGGCTGTCACACGCAGCAGCCTCAGTGGCTCTTGCATTCTGCATTCCCCAGGGGAGCTTTCCGGAGATCTGCGTTTCCCCAGGGCTGGGAGGCATCTGAACCGGGGGCTCCATTTAAGCAAGGTCAGCGGCAGAGCCTGACATCAGACCAGAGATCGGGGAAATACAGAGAAAACCTCCTAGTAGTTAACCAAGGCCATTCGCCCAGCAATGCGGGGCATGCATTTGATGGGCTGTATGGCAAACCCAATTAAGTTTGTAGAAATAGGCTGTTAAAGAAGCTGAGAACTTCTCTCATTAGGGGTAAAAAATCCAATGACTTGAGCCCTGTCTCTTCCGAAGAAAGAGACAGGCGTGGGCCCAGTCTCTTCCGAAGAAATGGGAACTGGGCGCCAGCTTCTGTAGGAGCCTATCAGAGCAATGAGGGAGGCGTCACCTTGGATTCCGAACGTGTCACTCTCCCTCTCTGCTGACAGGCAAAGCCCTACTGAAGGCTCAAATCTCGGTGACAGAGCCCCTTGCACGGAGACTGGTCTCTACTCTGGCGGGGAACAGTGTCCTAATGTGGCCTTCTTGGACAGCCAGGAGACAGCCACAACACCCAGGGACCTGATTACCAGCGTCACAGCACCTGCCTGCTTGGGGTGAAGACTTCCACATGGGTGCTCCTCACACCCCCTGGGAAGGTCCCGGGCTTCAGGTCTGAGAAGCTGTAAAATAAACCAGGGCAGGAGACTCCTGATTCGTAAACAAAGATGGCAGGAAGCTGCTTCACGCATCCGTCCTGTTCCATTTTTCTGCTGCCGACTGAACGGCTGGGTCCTAGTCTTCGCCCAATGCAGGCAAACGCTCCTTTTTTTTCTTTTTTTGTGATTTCCAATCATTATCTACATTTAATGCTAGGGAAAAAATACTGATATTGTGCACTGTTTGGCCTCCTCAAATATCTGATTTGTGCCCGATATTGCCATTGCACTTGGGAGGGAAAGCATGTGGTCAGACCTGTGAAAATTTAGCCAATTATATTTTCAAGTACTTAGCAAATTCTCAAAGTGCAGACAATTGCCAGGCTGTTTCCACTTTCGTTAGGCGGTTTGTTTTTGTCATTAGAGGCAAAAGGCCCAGAGCACGTGGGTTGAGGTTTATGCAGAGCTGGTACCAGCCCAAAGGTGCTCATGGAGACCTTTCTGCTCTATTTATTTCCTTTGAGTGTGTACCATCTTTAAATGGATTTTTCATCACATAAAAGGAAATATAAATTTTTCATAAGCTGGGAGGACACTCATTTTGATAGTATTTTTAAAGGAACTTTAAAGTCCATGCATGTATATGAATAATGCAGTCTGTACACGACCATATTGATAAACTCATTGTACCTTTGTGGGGAGCTGTCCGTAGGTAACATATGTCCTTAATAGCATGTTCCAGTCTCCAGAAGGATCTGATGCATGCCTCTGTGGTGGGGTTTTCAGGCATCATAGTCCATATTTCCATAATCCTTATCAAGAACCTACTATATCCTAGCACTGTGCCTGGGGCTAGAGATAGAAATTGGGACAAGATGCTGTTCATGATCTCAAAAAGCTTGCGTAAAGATGTGAGACATTTATCTGGGTCACTGTAATGTGGGAAGAGAGGTCTCATTGCATTATTTTAGGTATAACACGTTATAGGAGCCTCAAAGAAAGTTTTATTTCAACTAAGGATTAAGAAAAGGCTTCGTGGAAGAGGTGGCATTCCAGCAGGCCTCAACGGAGGGCAGGAGTTCAATGGCATGAATCAGGGGCAAGAACAAGGACAAAAGTACCAAGTTCTGGGTGTGTTGGGGAAAGGGATTAGCTCTAAGTGTCTCCCGGGCAATTACTGGATTAGGAACTGGGAAGTGGAAATGCCAAGGGAACCGAGCGTCAGAGGCTGGGAAGTGCTGGGGACATGGGAGGACGGCAAGGGGCCCAGTTTGATGGGAGCAGGGCCCCTAGGAAAGGAATAATGGAGGAGGAGAGGGCAGGCTAGCGAGCTCGCTCAGGGGCCACGCGTGGCAAGTCCGCCGAGCTGCCGAAGCAGCCCCCGCCCCTCTTCAGTGGTGAGGCTCACTGGCCTGCCCACAGCAGCTGGGGGTGAAGACAAACATCGAGGGGCCCCCTGTGCTCCCAGGAATTTGGGGGTAGTAGTTTGTGCATGGCCCCCTGGATGTGGACCGAAGAGGCAGTAGGAGCTTTTGGAGAACTGTCTGAGTGATTCATGGCATTTCTGCACTACCCTTAGTTACATTGGGGGGCCCAGAAGATGCAGAAAGAACCCCACGCAGGCCAACCTTGCCTGCAGGGAGAGATCCTGATCCCAGTTTCCAGGCAGTGTTTGGCTCAGATGACCCACAGCCCCCTTCCTACGTGTGGAGGAGGCATCTCCCGGGTTACTCAGAGCAGCCCTAACCCACATGGAACTGGTGGCGTTCCAGACTCCCCAGGTCCCTCTGGGACTTCCTTCCTCGATTTAGCAAAGGATGACGCATGGAGGATGCTAACAGAGGCAAGAATATGTCAAAAGTGGCACGGAGGGAACTGACGCTGTCCTCGGCAGACTGAGTCCCCGGCTCTCACACCTCGGGGAGATGAGTCACCTGCAGCCCCATTCTCCCCGGGAAGCGTTTCATGTGCAGCCGTATCACACAGCCCAAATGGACTTGGAAACTCAGCTCGCCCCGTGGCTACAAGGTGGAGCCTTTGGAGCATGAGCCCGTTAAAGGCAGGGTCCTCCTCTGCCCACCTACCTGGACGTTTCGATCCTGGCCCATCAGATTCCAGTGAAACTTTAGAATTCATCCAGTTCAGTGTCACCCGGTGAAAAAGCTCTCAATGATTCCTCAAATTGCTGGTCATGATGTTTGCTCAAACACTTCCGGCGACGAGCCACCCGCTCGGTGAGTCCCCCACTGTGGGGCCAGCCTGGCGCCACGTCAACCCACAGTGCGAGCTCTTGCCTGACCAAAACTACTTATCTGTTTAAGCGAGTGGCTGCAGTTGTGACCTTTTAAGTTGATACAGTTTGGGGTCAAGCCGAGCCAGCCTAAGTCTGTAGCCGAAGAGGCCAAAAGAGCCAGCTGAGCGATTCTTGCTGGCCACAGCAGCCCAGGGCGCCTTCGTCAGCCTCGTGTCACGGCCCTGGCTCAGAGCTTCCTTGTCTCCAGTGGTGTGTGCGGAAGTCTCTGGTCCCCTCGCTTGCTGGTCTCTGCTGCTGAGGACCAGGGCCCACACCGCCATTGCACTGAGTCCGCTCCTCCATCCCGCAGGTCTGCTACCCGCCCCACTGTTCCCCGTCCAGACCGTGGAGTCCACACTCCTTGGCACAGTATTTGTGGCTCAACCCAGCCTCATCTCCCCTCCCGGGCCCACCCGACACCACCCCAGGCACCTCTGTTCTGTTCCCGCGAACTCACTGGCTCCCTGACTAGTGCTCTCACATCTCTGTAATCCCACAAGTCTTGTCCTTCCTCTCCCTGGCCATCGTTCAAGGCCCAAGTCCAATGTTGCTTTCATTTTAAAGCCTCCTCCAGACCCTCAGCCATGGACTGGCTTCCCTGGGCCCCTACTCTGGACTACACGGCACTGAGGATTGAGCTCTGAGAGTACTTACTCTTGCACCTGAGATGTCTGTGGACGTGTCTGCATCCTCTGCTGAACTGTGCTCCTCAAAGATTAAGTCATGCCTTGTTCCTGTTTATGTCCTCAGTGCCTGGCACAGAGCTGATGGCCAGTGTCCCTGAGTCGAATCCATGAATGAATGAGTAAATGAGTGAGGTCATTGTGTGCGTGCCCACACAGAGCTACCCTGCAGGGGTTGGGGAACGCCACTCGTCACCAACAACCATGGCAGGGACTTCTTGGCTCCCAATGCACAGTGCAGGGAATAGGACCCCTCGTGGAGTCAGCAGGGCAGACACAATACAGACTTTGAAATAGAGTGATGGTCTTGACCAAGCCCAGCTTCTGCCCTCCACATACTTTGAAATTAAGTCAATCTGGAGGAACTCAGCAAACACTCAGAACTCAGCCCAGCCCATTGCCCTGGCAGCCACACTGTGGGGGGCTGCGCTACAGGGAAGGGTCACCTAGGCCAGCAGATCTACCCATGACTCTCACCTTGCCGAGCTTAGCAGTGACTGTGCACTTTCTCCTCTTTATTTTTTTTTCAGGGAGGTGGCAGTATTATTATTTCTACTTTGCAAAGAAGCCATGAATAACTGCAGCAAAAGCCTTCTAAGTCAAATGGAAGAACTTCCCTTCCCCCAAGACATTTGTATGTTCCCTGCTTCATCTGACGTTTCCTGAGCACCTGCTGTGTGCCAGGCAGTGTCATAGGTGCCCAGAACAGAGATGCACATGGGACCTGGCCCCTATCCTGGAGGGAGACCTAGCTCAGTATGACAGATGCAAGAGTGGTAGCAGCCTACCCCAAATGCCATCTGCCCTCCCTAAATACTGAGGTGGGCATCACGTTTATCACTCATTCGCTCTTTCATGCAACCTTACGTGGGGACTCATAGTTGGGCAGTAGCATGCAATCAATATTACCTCTCCTGGCTTGTTGGTTGTGCTGTGAGTCCCTTGAGGACAGACTGGGTCTTGCATGTCCTTGCACTTGTCACTGGATGTATACGGCATCCACTTTGCATGTGATGCATTGCTGCCAATGTGGTGGAAAGGGCTTTGCATTCAGTCCCCAGCATGTGAAAGCAGCTCCACCGTTCACTTACTGTGCGATTTTGGCCAAGCCGTACCAACTCTCTGGACCTCGGTGTGCTCATCTGTAAAATGGAGATGACTGTCTCATCTCAAAGAGGAGAGGACATGCGTGCAGCAGGTTCATGCCTCAGGTCCTGTGTGTCTGGTTCTCTCTACCTGGCGGCTCTCATCTCCCTCCCCTGCCTTTGTCACCGGACACACTCCTCAGCTCAAGGGTGACCTATCTCCTGAATTCTTTGCTGAACACCGCAGCCCTGGGGTGGGAGGGAACTCACCCCCTTTTCCTCACCCCACAGAGACATCTGTCACATTGCTGGCTCTGCCCGGCTTACAGTAAGGATCTCTGTGTCGCAAGGCACAGAGTATACCACAGAGAAAGGCCACCTGGCCTGACGGGAAGAACCCAGTTGCTGCCCACAGACCTGATGACACTAGAGAGGACGCTGCAGGTCTCTCTCCTCTCCAAGCCTTCGCTGTCTTCCTGCAGAACGAGGGTGGGAGCGCCAGGTGACTAGAAGTTCCCTTCCAGGTGCTTTTCCCAAGTTTCCTAAGAGAAGTCTCTCCATGAACCTACTTTTCACCAGAAATGCCAGTCTCCCAAGCTGTTGTGTTCAGTTCGCTCCAACCAGAGTGGGCGCACTACCAGGTAGTATCACGTCTGCAAGGGACATGCTGGTAAGAGCGGGTAAGATGCGACGTGCGCCCACAGGCCTGGCCCCGAGCCCCGCTGCCCAGGAAGCCGGGCGTCTCCGTGCCGTCGGTCAGAGGAAATGCTCTCCGGGACAGTGGTACGACGAGCAGTTGGAGCTTCCTGTGGTCAGCACCACATGTTCGAGATTCATCCCCCTCTTTTCAGCTGGCTCCATTCGTTCCTGCCAGCTGTGCTTGCCACCAGTCACGTGGGCCTCCACGGCATGTGGCTCTCCGTGGAGGCGCACCCCAGCGCTTGCCTGCTTTCCTGTCCAAAGCACCCTGTCCTCGCTCCTGGCAGAGGCGCATGGGGTCTCCGCGGTGACCCAAGGGCTGGGACTACGGGGTGGGGTTGGGGGTTTGCTTTATGAAATAACTCCAAGTTGTGTTCCAAAGTTACCGCAACTCATCCTTCCTTCTGCTGTGCCCGTGTGTGTGAGAAGGATAAGACGTGCCAGACTGATGGATGGCTTCTTCCGCTTCCCTTTTTTGTTTTATTATACATTTTGAGACTTTACAACAAATGTGTACCAATTTAGAATTACTATTTTTTTCCTCAGGGAACTTTTTCTTTTACCATTATGCACCGGTCTTTTTTTTCCCTCATTTTTCTTTCCTTGAAGTTAATTTTGTTTAAAATTAATATAGCTACTCCAGGTCTCTTATTATGAGTCTTTCTTCTGGTATAGATATGTTTTCCCCCATCTTATTACTTTTACCCTTTTTGTAACCTTCTGTTTTATTTCCCCCTGAGGATTCCTAATAGTTAAAGGGAAAGTTTCATTCCATCCACTCCTTGCGCTCAGCTGATACAGAGGGAAAATCTTATATGTTCTTTTCCAGTTTAGCTTATATAAGCAGTTTGGCTACACAATGCTTTCCTAAAGTAATTTTTCAATGCCCACAAAAAAGAGCTTTATAAAAAAGTCAATCTCTTTAAAATTAAGGTGATTCTAAAAAAGCATCCAGCATGAGATAGGGAGAGATATGATCACAATTACTTCCTAATTACTATGGTTGCAAAAGCCACACAGTTATAGAACATTTAAACTATAAACTAAAAATAAGTACCTATAATTAAAGGATCTTTTTTACTTTGCTAACTAATTTTTTTAGAGATTAAAATAATCTAAATCAATCATTTCTACACATACAAATTTCATGTTTATATTTACGAAAAATAAAATACCAATTCTATTTATGTCACCATGTATTATAGATATTTAGAACTATGGAAACAGAATTAGTGGATAGTTTCAAATTGACTCAATATTTTGAAGATTTAATGAATTTACCTTTTTATCAATAATTTTTTCGAAAAATGTAATGTGTGTTTAACTTTTACAATTCAGATCAATATGTTGACTGATCTTTTTTTTTTTTTTAATTAAAGACAAAACACTGGAAAAAAGGCAAGTATAACATTTATACCAGCTACAAGATGAAGTTCAAATTTAGCCAATGTGCAGTAATTTTTAAAGACATATGAATTTAAGATGCAGGATGAAAATAGAATAAAAAAGTATGTAAGGGAATATAACTAAACCATAAAAATATAATGCATTTTCTATTTAGTAAATGGATATCTAAAACTAAATATTCTGGTTTAAAAAGTAACTTCTAGAAATGTATAATTTAAAATGTAAAAGTAATAGACACTTTTGCTTTCCTAATATAAATCTTTTCTATATTTTCCTTCAATCTCCTCATATCCTCAATGAATTTATCCTTGTCCTTTAAAACCAGTGCAAATAATTCTCGGTGATGCCTAACATCATAAAATGGGAGAAAACCAACATTCTGTGCTTTCTGATGGAAGAATACAATACCCCCAGTGAAACAGCATAAAACCTAAGTCTGATGAAGGCTCTAGTTCTAACCATCCGTTTAACAGAAAAACAAGTTACTGAATCCATGGAAATTCAAGTAGCAAGATGCAGATGATGGGAAACTTTATAGGACCAAGGACATGGGTGGGTTCTTCAACAAAGTGATTGGCAGGGGAAAGAAAAAGATAAGTGGAAGGGCCAAATTAGCAGCGCCTTTCCCCGTTTTTCCTTCTCCCTGCCACAGGTCTGCTCCCCTATGAGTTCCGCTAATGGCTCAATTTGTCTTCTCAGCCTGCAGGCTGGCTGAGAAACAAGGCATGAGAAATCAGAGCCAGCAGAACCGGGGGCGCTGGTCCTCTGTGCGTTACCTGGATTCACGCAGACTATAGCACTGCCTGTCCCAAGGGCCCGGCGTCCTCCAGCTGATGCAGGGGACTCGCTTAGCACGTGCTTGGGGGACAGAGACCACTTTGGGGCTCTGTTGGGGGCAGCTTTAGCTTGTGGAAAAGCAGAAGAAAACCTGTAACTGGCTTCCAGGGGATTTGGCTAAATGACCAGAGGTTCAAATGGGTAACATGCGGAGGGTGAGGAGGGCAGGCAGAAGAAAGCCCAAATCTCTGAGACTCTGCACGTTGTCTTAGTCCACTCAGGCGACTGTAACGCAGCACCTTAGACTGGGGAATTTATAAACAACAGAACTTTACCGCCCACAGGGCTGGAGGTTGGGAAGTCCAAGGTCAAGGTGCCAGCAGGTAAGTTGTCTCGTGAGGGCGTGATCCTCACAGATGTTGCCGTCTTGCTCTGTCCTCACGAGGCAGAAGAGGACAGGGCACCGCCTTCAACCTCTTTTACAAGGGCACTAGTCCCACTCATGACGGCAGAGGCCTCCTGACTTCATCACTTAATAGGGGCCCCACCTCTTAGTGCCATCACATTGGGGATCAGAGTTCAACATGTGAATTTTTGGGGGACACCAGCATTTAGACCACAGCACAAGCTATCATATAGCAAATGAAGAGCAGTGACTGGAGAAAAATAGTCCACAACAGAGGAATTTCATTCATCCAACAAATATACGTTGGTTAAGCACAGCGCTGGGCACTGGGGGAAAATGGTGAGACAGAGAATTTAGGAGCTGCTAAGGCTCAAATTGTAGAGGTGCTCGTGTGGCGAGCAGGGGGAATGTGAGTTTGGTGCCAGGAGAAGAGCAATGAGGAAGGAATTTAAAAAAGGATGTGACTTGATTTTGAAAAAAATGACATCTGGGTACACAAAACTGTGTCCAGATGGGGTTGCTGGGGTAACTATTTTGGCAAGTTGGTTTCACAATTTGAGAAATAGGGTTCTTGAACCATGTGGATTTCACTCCCCAAGTAGGTCAGTTGTTTTGATGTCGTGTAGACGCAGGCTGGGGCAAGGGCATGGTGAAGAGGGGACAGGTTTAAGAAAGCGGTTTTTGAGCCAGGTGGATTGTATTTTGTGATATTAATCTTTTTCAATTTAGTGTGATATTCGATTTTTTTTAAAGGTGATATACACACATGCTTAAAAACCTAAGCAGTGCAGAAAGGTATTCAGTGGAAAGAATTCTATCCCACCCACCATGCAAAGAATTCCATTGATGAGATGCACCACATTCCTTTAGGTGTCTGCCCCACCCCATGACATTTGGGATTTTTCAGTCTTTTGCTCTTGGAAATAATAGCTATAATGTTTCTACCTGTGGGATGTGTCGGTGGTGTTTCCTGAACTCTCCCTGTCAATCCCAGTGATTAAAGCGATTGGGCTTGTAGTCCTAAAGAGACAGGGATGTGCCAGGAGCCACCTGGGCCATGAGTGGCTGAGCAAGAACTGACAACAGGTGTGGTGGGTTCCAAAATTCCTGCCCTCTCAGCCACCATCCTCTTCCTCCCTCGACGCTTTGCTATGGCCTTTGCTATATCTCCCCCCTCATTCTCGTCTCTGCCAGCTACAACCCCAGCTACATCCAGCTACTAGCGCCATCTGTGCCCCCTGCCCTCACAGGTGAGTTTTCTGATAGTGCCGGGATTGGCTCCAGACCCACAGGAAGAAGCCAGGCGAAAACTGTGCCTCTTGCCCCTTGGCGCTGCTCCTGCCTGATTCTTGCGCCGTGTGCGCTGTCAGTCAACACGAATGACCTTTCTCAGCAGTGCCAAACTCCTGGGCAGAAAAATAGTCCATAACAGATGGATTTCATTCATCCGGGTGGTGGGAGTCCGGCTCGTTTCCTTCTGCATCATACCTGTAGGGCCAAAATAAAAGAAAATGCGCCTGTGACATTTTACCAGGACCTCCTGTGACATTTTACCAGGGCTCAGCCTGGAGTCCATTTGGATTTGGTAGTCTGACATTTGCATTTTCTTGTGCTGCTTCATCTTAAATTGATCAGCCGGATAAAACTCAAGATCGCCGGTCCTGTTTCAATATTTAATCATTCGGCTCAGTCTGGAACGTCATTAAGCTAAAACAGGAAACTTATTTTCAAAGAGCACTTTGAAGAGGACCTGTTACTTACTTTGCTGAGGCTGTCTGTCTCGGGGCACAAAAATAGACTTTTTCCTTCTCTCTCTCTTTCCTTTCGAACCTTTCTAATTCACAGCTTAGCTAGAAGCTGCGATGTGATTCCTCACGCCACCCAGCTCTCACGTGTCTCGGAGACGTGGCAGTGAGCGCTCTGATGTCAGCCGGGCAGACGCGACTGCCGACAGCAGCAGCAGTAACACACCCGCGGCGGAGCGTACGGAGGGACGGCTGTGTGTCACACACCAGAGCGAGCGCTTTCCAGACACCGTCTCAACGTGCTAAGCATCTTTTGAAAAGAAAACCGAGGCGTGGCTCAATGAACACGTCGAGATCCGTACAGTGTCTGGGAGGGAGAGTCCCAGGGCCCGAGTTGGGTGAGGGCGCATTGAGCAGGGGACACGGCGAGCCCCTCCTGCATCTGAGACGGTGCCGGCGGCCGGCGTGCAGTTGGGGTTGTAGCTGGGAGAGACCAGAATGCACTGGGCTGAGGGCAGAGACACAGCTGGGGCTGCAGGAAAACAGCGAGAGAGGAGCTGGATGTGGCCGGGATGGCAGGGGCTTGCCGCCCACCACACCTGCCTTCAGTTCCCGCACAGCTACGTACTGCCCCAGTGGCTCTTGGCAAGTCCCACGTCTCTTTCGAGTATCAGTTTCCTGATCTTTACAGTGGAAACAACCATCACCCACAGATAGGCATGAGGCTTTGGCGACTGGATGAGCTGAAATTTCCTGCCATGAGAGTGACGGAGCAGCAGAGCTGGGAAAACCGAGCTCCAGGTCCCCTCCCCTGGCTGCAGGAGGCGCCACCCCAGAGGGTGGCTCTGAGGACTTACAGGAAGAACTCAAGCCAGCGCTCAGCACTGAGTCTGACAAACAGTCTCTTCCTAAGAACCATCAGGCCTCTCCTTCAATATTTAATCACTGGTCGCTGGAGTGCAGAGCACACCCCTCGGAGAAGCCACTCCATTGCAGCTGAGGCTCTGGTCCTCTGTCCCTCTCTGTTCCCCAACTCGAGCAAGCAGGGCTGGGTCGCAGAGCTGCAAGAACCCCCTCTGATTGTCCTAAGCAGCTTGAACAACACCTCCTGTCCTCTGGGCCACCAAGCAATCAGTCCCTTCCAGACTCTCTAAGCGAGGGTTGGGCATCTGTTAGGAAGAGCTTCCAGGGGAGGATGCCAGGAACAAGTGCATGGGGCGTGGGGGAGGTTGAACACCTTTGTCCTCACACTGTAGCCTCTGATCCCAGAACCCATCTAGCAGGCCTCTTGGTCTTGACCAATGGCTTTAATTTTTCTCAATGGAGGATGGGGGCATAAGGCCAGGGAGAGGACGGGGCCCTCCAAGAGCGGCAGAGAAGAGCTCTCCTTTCCTTAGCAGGCCTTCCCCAAGGGTCCACTGACATGAAAGATGGGCAGAACTGCATTTTTCCATTTTTTTTTCAGAAGGGAGAAGCCATTTTTAATCAATTTATCCAGACTGCTAAAGATTTGAGAGCTCCCAGGCCTCTCTGCACCCCTTGTCTGTAGAATGGGACTGCAATTTCCTCCCTCCTGGGACCAGCTGAAATGATGATGTGCCATGATGCAAAAAGCCTGGCTCCCACCCAAACACCGAACACCCCGTGATCTCTACTGTTATGAGAGGCCACGGCTACACAGGTCAGGGACAGGTGAGCTGTGGCAAAGGCGGCTCTAACACGCAGGACTCCGGCCTTTCGGCTGTGAGCCCAGCCCTGCTCACCTCCTCCACTCCCTGTCCTCTTCTCCTAAGGGGCAGCCCTCCCACCTCAGCATCCTCGGAGCCAGGTCGGACGTCACTAACACGTCCTAGCAAGCTACGTTACAATCTCCAATACGCTACCTGTGAAGGGAGCCGGGCTGGCCTGGGCTGCAGATGAAGTCACCGAGGCAGAGGCTGTTGTAGTAAGCCGTTGTCAAGTTGTCTGGTCACCCAGGACCCTCTGAACAGCCTTCCGATGTTTGGGCAGCTATCAGTCTTATGAGTCCTGCATCCTGCAGACTCAGGTTTATGCTTCCCTTGCAGCTGGCTGGAGGCTTTTGACCTGGGCTCCCGCTGTTGCATGTGTTGGATGTGCTTGGACGAGGAACGTGCTCCTTGCAGAACGCACTGTGTGGATGGGGACAGTGGCAGGGGCTCAGGGGATTGACTGTGCCGACAAGTCAGTGCTTTGGGATTTGGGGACTTGGGATTTGCTGCCCTGCAGCAAGGGTGCGTCAGCGGCAGGCGTGACTTTCTCATCTGGCCAGTTCTGCAGTGTCATTTTCAGCACTGCACCTAGAAGCCAGGTCTCCAGTCCCTCTGACAAGTCTGTGAGATTCCAAATGTCTGTTTAATCAACTCCTTTAGGCTTCATTGGCTGGCCCAAGGTCCCTGCCTGACTGAACAGACCGCACACTTTATAAAGGCAAGGCTGGGCTTGTCTGCAGGCCGCCCACCTACAAGGCCCTCAAACTCTACTCCTACAGTGACTTTATAACAGAGACCCCTTCCCCTGGTCACAAATGCACATAATTTAATTTTATTCACATCATTTGTTCAGCACGTAAGGGATGCCCAACACATTCCAGTCACTGGAGACACAGCCATGGACAACAAATTAGCCACAGCCCACTGGGTGAGCCTTACTAGAAATGGAAACAGGAAACAATTTGATTAGACTGTGATCAGTGGAGGAAGGATACATGCAGGGATGTTATTAACACTCCAGGTGAGGGCTGCTGGAGATTGTGTGGTCGGGACAAGATGCGCAAGGCAATGACTTGCGTGTGTAGCAGAGTGTGACCTGCTGAGCCAGAACTGCTCTCGGGCCACATGCTCTGCTTTGAGGTGTAGACTGTGGTGGCCCCCACTGGGTGTCAGGTCCCTGAACAGTGTCGGGGAGCATGGTGCACTGTTCAGCTGTGCGTGTCCTGGCAGCTCTCCCAGCGTCACTTCCTGGTCCAGAGGTGGGCGGCGCCAGGGTGTCCCAGCCTTCCCAGGGGACCCTGCTAACGGCATATCTTGCTTCTTCCATGCCAATATCTACCAGGAATGATTTGCACAAGCTTTTTTCTTCAGGAAGCTCAAAGGCCTGGTTAAAGCAGTGGAAAAATCCCAAGAGCCAGGAGTTGCAGTCATTTAGATCTGTCTGAAAATGCTCGGCCTCAGAAGCCAGTTTCATCCAACTTTAATCTGCAACTCAAAGCACCTGTCAGCTCACAACTCCGTCAACAAGAGAAATTATGGGGCAGATGACATTGCTTCCAGCTGGAGCTCTGGCTAACCGTTGAGTTGTAAATTAGAGTGCTACCTTCGGATTTTAAATGGAATTAATTTGTTCTGTAATAATGGTAAGTGATGCCATGACCTAAACTCACATCTCTAAAGCCCTCTGCCCACTGCGTGTGTGCATGTGTGCGTGTACATGCGTGGGGTGTGTGTGGCGGAGGGCAGTGTGATATAGCCAGTCTAGTTTCTATTTTTATTCTCTTACTAAATAATGGTGAATCTTATCACAAGTGGGATTCTTTTTTATTCTTATGTAAAACCAGAGATACACTTTAAGGTCCCTTTCTCCCCCCAAACCCTAATCTGTATGTGCACATATGTGTACATCTCTGAGACCCTATACTGAAATTGCTCCCAAAGGATGGGTTATACTCCAGGGAGATTCTGAAGTTGACTTTGAGGTACTTACTCATCTGCCTGCCACTTTTGTGCAGGACTGGGAAGGAGAATGGTGAGATTCATAGTGGTGATTATTTATAAAAATGGCCGCCAACCCTTCCTCACCCCCGCCCTGTATGCAAATACAACTCCTCTCAGCAAGGGGTGACGTGGAATCTCAGCTCTTGTTGTGACTTGCTTTGATTAAAATGATGTGGAAGGAGTGACAATGTGTCAGCTAATGTCCTACACTTTAAGAGGCCTGGCAGCTTCTATTTTTACCCTCTTCGAGCCAGCTTCTGAGCAAAGAAGTTGAGGTTAGACTATTGAATGGTGAGGGGACATCAGTAGAGAGATATCACGTGGGAAAGGGCCACCGCCTCCCACCTGAAAGCCAGACAAGGCCCCACGCATGTGGGTGAGGCCAACTTGGGTCCCTGGTCCCAGGTGAGCTGCCCTATCTATACCATGTGCAAGAGAGAGTAGCCCTCACCGTGGAGCCCTACTCAAACTGAGAGTCATGAACAATAAAATGGGTTGCTGTTTTAAGCCATTAAAATGTATGGCCATTAATAGGTAACTGAAACACTGAAGCAATCTTTTTTTTTCCTTTTATTTAAAAAAATGTTTTTGTATTTTTAAATTGTGGTAAAATATATACATCATAAAATTTGCCATCTGTTTTTGGGCTTCTATAACAAAATACCATAAACTGGGCGGCTTATAAATAGCAGAAATTTATTTTCTGCCAGTTCTAGAGGTTGGCGAGTCCATGATCAAGGTACCAGCGAATCTGAAGTCTGATGAGGTCTGTCTTCCTGGTTCATAGATGCTACTTTCTCATGGTGTCTGCATATGGTGGAAGGGAAATGCAGCTATCTGGGGCCTCTTTCATAAGGGCATTAATCCAAGTCACAAGGGTGGAGCCCTCATGACCTAATCACCCCCCAAAGGCCCCAACTCCTAATATCATCACATTGGTGATTAGGTTTCAATTCATGAATTTTCGGGAAGACATATTCAGACCATAACACCATATTAACCATTCTTAAATGTACATTCTTAAGTTCTGCAGCATTAAGTACATTCACACTGTTATGCAACTGAAGCACTCTTATATATGCTCTAAATCCGTCTTCATGGGGCTACTGCAAAAAAAAAATGTGTGGGGCACAGATGCATGCAAATGTGTTTTCACACATCGAGATGAATGTGCATCAATTCTACTTGCTGTGAGGGTTTCTTCCCTAGTTCTATATCGTGGGAGGAAAGTGGGAGAAGATGAGAAGCTTCCTAGAAATGAGCAACCAGGGCTGCACACGGAGCCACTAGCCTCGTTCCAGGTGAGCCTGGGAACTGGCAGACTCGCTTTCCCACTGTGCAAAGCCCGCTTAGGTTTTGCCCTTTGAGCTCCATACTTCTTATGAATAGTTGCAGATTTGGGCCTCAGCTCAAATAACAACAATGCTAATTTTTGATGCTGATGCAACTGATTGTCTTTTTCTTGGCTTTGTGAGTATTTGAGGCAGAGGTAAGGCGCTATAGCCAGGTGCCATTTTTCAATTTGGAGAATTTAACGATTCTTTTGTTACTTATCCCACCTTTTCAATCAATATTAAATATTTTCCAGGAGCGCCTGACACTATGTGTGCCAAGATCTTGGCTGAGTGGCTCTCATTTGAATCCCTATCTGAACCCAGGGGTGGTCTGGGCCCTGGACAAAGTGGACACTAGTGAGGAAGAGCACAGAGGCCTGAGGGAACATCTCTGTCAGCCACAGAGACCCAAGCAGCTCAGCCAAGCTCCACATCTGCTGTCAGTTCTTCACTGCAGACATCACCAGTCTTTTGGGTGACACATGATCAACTCACTCCCCAGGTAGCCTGGAGCTGGGTTTCCAGACAAGTCTCTAAATGGAGTCTGTTCAAAAACATTATCTAGAGGGGCTGGAGCTAGCCAGAATCCGGAGAAAGCAGCTCTTCCACACTCTCTCTGCAGGGAGCACTGAGGGAGCTGTCCGTGGTGCTGACCGCAACCCCACCCTTTACCAAAAATCCACTACCGCTGACCAGTGGAGCCAGGACTTCAACCCGACCTGTCTAACTGCAAAGCTATGCAGTGCTCTTAAATAGTATGTTAATCTATGGTTCTAACAGAGAATATATAACCTCTATATACAGATAAACTGTGATGGAGTTTCCAGATTTAAAAATAAAATCAGAGAACGCTCAGTTAAATTTGAATTTCAGAGAAACGGGGCAGGGAGAGGGCAGGGATGATTGATTGACTATGGGCATTTAAAAGAGAGAGATAGTTTCCCTCTAGGGAAGTCACGGTAAACTTCCTGGAAGAGGTCACACCTGAGCTGGCCTGGGCACTGCATAGCTGAGGAGAGGACATTTGCAAAATATTCCAGGCAAAGGAAGCACTGTGAGCCAAGAACAGCCCTGAGGATGATGCAGGAAGCAGGAGTGAAGTTCAGAAGGGAGGATGAGAATGCCGAAGGCCTGGGTGATGAAGTTGGTTCATTTAGGAAGGTGCTGGGGATCTGGGGAGATTGATTCTACGCACATCCCCAAATATCTGCTCTGGGGAATCTCTTTCACTGTTTTGCTCAGATTTCAGGTGACTAGATCTAATTTTCTCCAAACTTCACTTTGTTAAAATATCCCAACTGCCTCTCTCCAATCCTTCAGGTTGAGCACCCATCACGAGCCAGCTGGGGAAGGGAGAACGCTTTCCTTCTTGTCCCCCGCTCCTGTCTCCCATCAACGTGACCTGGACTTGGACTACATGGACCTGGCTCCAGCCCAGCATGGAGCAGGGCCCTGAACTCCACCCCAGCCTCTCCTCTGAAGGTCTGTCCTCCAAGACAACCAGCCTGGGGGCCAATGGACCACAGCCTCTGCCCAGGTAAAGTACCAAATAGATAATGTCCCCTGACTCACCTGACAGATTTCAGAGTGGGGAACAAGCCAGCTGAAGTCTGACAAACAGCTGAGTGGGTTTTAATTAATGATGCCAGTTAACTAACAATTGCTTAGATTTTTTTAAGTCTTCCACTTCAAATAGACTTTATAAAAACTATTCAAGCAAAGCCTCAGACTTTCCTTAACCCCAGGAGCATGGCCTCCTTCAGAATAGATTCTTTCTCCATTTTTTTGAATATGATTTAAAGCAATTACTGGTTTGGGTTTTTGCTTGGCTGTTAAAAAATGTATACAGCTCATCCACAAATAAGCAATACTTTGTAAAATGACTTAAATGTGTCTCGCCTGCCAAGATTCATCTTCTCATTCAATGGAGCAGAACTTGAAATCCTCCTGAGTGGGTCACATTTTTTAAACATTTAAAGATAGTTAGAGGACTTATTATATTATAATAAGGTTACTTTTCCCACTCTTGTTGTCAAGGGCCCACAGGTAATCACATATTTCAGGTTACTAATAAAACTCACAGTTGGAGGTAGGGACGTTAAAAAATAGGGCTGACCTCCTTCCAGAGCCCTGTGCTGACAGCAAAGCAAGCCCTTCCGCAGACGTCCTCATTCAGGCCCCTCCTGGGTCCTGTTTCCTGCCGGGCCGGCAGCCTCTGCAGCTGAGTCATCTGTCTGATGTTGGGCGCCAGGCTGGGGATGCGTGGAAGGAAACACAAGCAGTGACCCATGGCATCTCGCAGGACCATGCTGGGCCAAAGTCAGGGGCTGTCACCAGCCTGCCGTCCTTACTGTTTCATAGGCATGTGTTTGAGGCCTGGGGGGACAGCACCAAGGCTTCCCTTCTGTGCCCCTTTGCCTCTTTTTACTTGAACTGTGGGTCCCATTCCTTGTCACGTAGGAGTCCTGCCTGGAATGTTCTGCAAACCTCGCTTTGCTGAACCAGGCGCCCTTTCTGCTCCAGTTGGCTAGAACAGCTCCGGGAGACCTGCTGGACGGAGGCTCCGAGCCACAGAGGTGCAGGGTGGGGGCAGAGGCGGGGGTGCTGGAACAGATGCTGTGGGCCTGGGAGCTCAAGGCAGTTGAGTCCAATTGTGTGGTTTCTGGGAAAGCTGGTAGAACCCCAGAGACTGAGTCTCTCTGCAAATTTGAACTTCAGTTCCCTTTTATAAGAAGAGGCATCTCTGTCCTGTCCTCGTGAGGGCTCCTGCCGAGGAAGGCCTGGGGCTCTCGGGCTGAGCGTGGGAGTGGAGGGCGGCAGCAGACAAGCGGAGCCCCGCTGCATGGATCACAGAACACATGCCAGAGGGCGCCCCACATCCAGCCCAGCCTCTGTCCTGGGTCCGAAGACCCAGACCTAACCCTCAGGGAGGCTCCTGTTGCAGCTGGTGGCTGCCACACAGAGGCACCTTATGTGGAGGGAAGAGGAAGAGGAGGAGACAGGGATGGTGAGGTCCCACCCTTCAGTGGTCCCTTCCCGTCCCCTCCACCCCCATCCAGGGACTCCTTAATGCAACCATGATGATGAGGATGATGACGTTGCCTATGATGATGGTGGTGATGATGATGAGGTGAAGATGATGATGATGACGGTGATGATGGTGACAATAATGGTGATAAACACAATTTATTAAGCATTCAGTCTGCGGCAGGCACCGTACAAACCCATTTTTATGCATTATCTCATTTGATCCTCATAACACCATTGTGAGACAGATATTTTTATTATCTCTACTTTATAGAGAAGGAAACAGGCTTATAAAAGTTAAATAACATGCCCCAGGGAATGCAACTAGAACAGGGTGAATCAGGCCGTCTCGTTCACTTGCCTGTTTTTCAGCCCATGTGGCTCCCTGACACGAAGTGTCTACTGAAATGCTGTTGAATATAAAAATCCAGCTTAAAGAGTGCCACCGAGTATTAGCTGTTTATTGATGTTGTACAAAAAATTACTACAAATTTAGCGACACAAAGAGAACAGATTTATTGTCTTGTGGTTCTGCAGGTCAGAAGTCTGACACTCGGGGCCCACGGGGCTAACTTCGCGGTGTCGCAAGTCTGTTTCCTTCCGGAGGCTCCGGGAAGAATTTGTGCCCTTGCCTTTTCCAGCTGCTAGAGGCTGCCCACACCCTCTCCAGGGCCCTTGCGTCCCCCTGCACAGCCAGCAACGGCAGGCCAGGCCCTTCCCTAGTCTTTTCCCCTCTGTGTCCCTCCTCCACTTACAAGAACCCTGTGATTACACTGGGTCCCTCGGCTAACCCAGAATAATTATGTCATCTCAAAGTCTGCTGATTAGTGATTTTAATTCCGCCCACAACCCAAGCTCCCTTTGCGGTGCAACCTGACACATTCACAGACTCCAGGGAGTAGGACGGGGACATCCGGGGGAGGCCGTTATTCCGACTACCACCATAGTAGTTTTGGAAAAGACGTACCTGAGCTTGACTCTTGACTTGGGTGTGTTGATTAACTTTTCCGAACCTCCCAGCTTGGCGATGACATTGTTTTGCAGAGATGTGTTAGGGCTCAAATGGAGAATTGTAGGAGAAGCCCTTCTGCCAATCTCTGGCACATCATTGGGGCCTCTGCTGTGGTGTACTTTCAGTCCTCCTGACCTTCCAGTTGACCCCATGTCCCCTCCTCCCTACTCTCCTCCATGCAGACCACATTTTATTCCTTGCACCCCGATACTCTGTCATGGCTGATTCCCCACTCCCAGCACTCCAGGGACTTCCTGATGGAGCCCTGCCGCCCACCACACCTGTCCCCACCTCCCCATCCTCCCCTGGCACCTGGAAGGTGCCGGGCACAAAGCAAGCTCTCAAAGCAAGCTGTCAGAGCCTGGCACTTGGAGTGAGAAACCCGGGAAGACACGCAAAATCATCTTTTTGATTCAAGTTTCTCTCTCTCTCTCTTCCTCCCCTCTTGCCCATGACTGTTTCTGGCTGAACACAAGAAACATACAGAACAAATGTCTTATTGGAAAAAGCTGTGCCTGATCCCTCCCCACACACAATGCATTTCAGAGAGGGTTGTTTAGGAATGTGCTTTCTGGTGCTACTGTAAGCCACAAAGGCCTTTTGAAGGACAAAGTATCGTAATCATCTCTTATAAATTGAGTGAGCGTGTGTGACTTTTCCCCAGAGGGAAAATGGACCCTTTTTGAGCATGAAATCATGCCAATTTTACAGCTGAAATATTTGACTGGAGAGATCGCAGCCTGGGAACAATGGGTGTTGGAGGGGGAGAGCGGGAGGGGAAGACGTCTTTTGTGCCTCAGGGGCCTCTTTGATGAAGTTCAAGGGGAGAGTGAAAGATGATATCCTCTTCATCAAACTGCCAAAGACATGGTGTTCTTGCCAGTTTCCCCAGCACTGAGAACCTTTTCCACAGCGTGAGATGGGAGCTTGCCTTGTAGTCACTGCCCAGTCGCCAAGTTGCAAAAAATTGCTGTGTTTTTGTTACGAGGTGCTGGATATTTCTCAGAGAAGTGTGTTTTATTACGATTTTTGTGCTTTCTTGGATCCCTTTATTGCATGTGTCTTTATCCTTGGGGCTTAATTAAGAGCTAAAAGAAGAAGCTCAGCGAGGTCCTAGATTTTCAAAGGTCTGCACTAATATTTACCTTCACCGGTTATCTGAGTGGGGAAGTCAGTCCTGCCACCAACAGGTGTTTTTGAGCACATTCTCTATGCAGCTCCTACACAAGGAATGGAGAATGTAAAAATTCAGACGACGTGATTCCTGTTGATGGAGGTTAAGAGCCTTAATACACCATCTGATAACTGCTCAGCAGCCTCCACAGACAGCAGGCTGGACCCTCCCCCTGGCTCTTCTCTCCCGCTTCATGTTTCCATTGAAGTCAGCCACCGGGTGCATCCATTCTGCCCCTTAGACATCTCTCAATGCACCCACTTCTCTCTCTAGCGTCCACGCTGCGGTCTGAATGTGTCCTGCAAAGTTCATATGCTGACACTTGATTGCTAATGTAATAGTATTAAGAGGTAGGTCCTTTAGGAGGTGATTAAGTCCTGAGGGCTCTGGGATTAGGAACCCTAATAAAAGGGCTGGAGGGAACCAGCTAGGCCTGTTCACCATTCTGGCCCTTCCACTGTTCGAGGACACGGCAGTGTTCCCTCTGGAAGTCGAAGCAACAAGGCGCCATCTCGGAAGCAGAGAGCTGCCCTTACCAGACGCCGAGTCTGCTGGCGCCTTGGTCTTGGGTTTCCCGGCCTCCGGAACTGTGAGGAATACGTTTCTGCTCTTCATAAATTCCCCAGACTCAGGTGCCTGGTTACAGAAGCACAAACCTACCCAGACCTGCTGCCACGACCTCCATTGCGGCCTCCCCCGTCTCTGGTTTCCCTGTCTCATCTCTGGTCTTCTGCTGCCTCCCCCCAGCCTGTTCTGCTGTCACCTGTCTTCCTCAACAAATCTCACCCCCTCACTCTTCTGCGTAAAACCTTGCAGTGGCTTCCCGCCTCCTTCGGGACCTTGTCTGGAATCAACTTTGAGGCTCTCGGGCCCCCCTGGGGCTGCCCCTGCTTAACCACAGCCAGTCCCTACGGACGGGCCCCGCGCTGGGCGCCTTCCACGTTGCAGCCGTCTCACCTCTCAGACGCACCAGGTGGGCACCGCCACATCTTTATTTCACAGATGAGAACACGGAGGAATAGAGAAGTTACAGAACTTGTCCGAGGCCACCCAGAAGCTCAACAACAGGGCCAGCACTCGGTCCAGGCCAGCTGTCTCCGGAGGCCACAGCTTTGGCCCCTACGTGAATCTGCCTGCCTAGCGCACCGGACTCTCTGCAGTCTCCCCTGGCCCCACGCCAGGTGCTTCTGCTGCACGAACGCTCTCCCTGCCTGCTTTCCCCAGCCCGTCCCCTGGCCAGTTCACACAGGCCTCAGCTGCCACTTTCCTGGGAAGCTGTCCTCGACCCTCCACCCCCCAGACTGAATCCCATTCCCTGCAGCTCCCCTGCTGGGCCTGCAGCACCTCGTTTGACAAATACCTGTGTGTCAGTCTCTACCCGAGATATAAGCTCTTTGGGAACAAGTGACCTCCCTAATTCACTGTTCCATCTCCGGCACCTCACTCAGCTCCTGGCTCAAAGTGGGGTTTAATAAAGATTGAATGAATGGTTAAATAAATCTTCCAGTAGGTCTCAGACAGTAATCTTCCATTCTGTGTAATATTACACCAGGTTCAAGTCTGTGTATTTAACATTTCACCCACCAGACTTCTGGTTTGCACACAGGATAAAGAGCTGAAGACAGCATTGCTCTCACCCTTATAACCACAGCAACACAGTCGAGCAGTCTGCAGATCCCCGACCCACCAGAGCCGAGGTCACAGGGCAACCGATCACCGAAGTCTACAGAGAGACGGGCACATCCGGGTACCCACGCGCCAGCACTTGCACAGCTGAGGCAGAGGCCGCTGGACGCCCGTCAGGAGAATTCAGCTGAAATGTTAGCAAATTGTTAAAGGCAGTGTGTGGGCAAACAAGAAACTGTAGCAGCCCTGGGACCATGGACGCAAGGGCGGTCCTGCCCGCAGACCCTGCCAGTGCTCACGCGGAGGATGGCAGAGGCTGCCTGCCACAGGG
The DNA here is from genome assembly GCA_008750895.1 of Mirza zaza. NCBI lineage: Eukaryota > Metazoa > Chordata > Mammalia > Primates > Cheirogaleidae > Mirza > Mirza zaza. The sequence goes on from VSMD01051450.1 coordinate 145,288, forward strand.
GCAGCGTCCTGTGCAGGCACTTCCCCTGCTCTCCTAGGAGCAAAAGCCTTGGCCCCAGGAAACCCTGTAGCTGTTCCAGAGGGCCCCTTGGCTCTCTGTGTGATGGTAATTGGCAGGAGACTGAGCCAGAGTCCCAGGCGAGGCTTCACTGGGCTCCACGAGCACCAGGGAGGCAGCGCAGGGGAAAGAGCCCTGGGGCAGGCTCCCAGAGGGGAGCTCGGGGAAGCTGTAAAGAGGCTTAGGTGGGACAAGGGTGTCGTGCAGGCATGTAGAGGGGGAGATTTTCTTGCAACTGCATAGTTTGAGCACATGCTTGTTCAAGCATCGTATATCTTATTAGCATGTTAAATCTCCACCCTGGGTGTGCTTTTTAGCATTAAAATGGGGTTATAATAAGGAAAAAGTCAGAGTAAGGTCAGTGCTGAGGTTATTCTGGCTCGAGGTGGTTAGGTCCAGACAGGTCAGGTTTCTCCGCAGCCAGGTGTCTTATCCATTTGGTCAGCATCTTGCTCCCGTGGTCCCAAAAAGCATTGCTCACAGGACAAATAGTTTAGTGCTCTGCTTATATGGGCTGATTTCTGGCTATTAGGAGACAATTTGCTTTAGCTCTCCTACAGCAAATCAGGCCCGGTTATGTTGGCTTCCATGTCAGGGGTGAGAGGCCTGAGTCCTGTCCCTAAGCTGTCACCCGGTCATTTCCTATGAAGAAATGCCTTGGCACATGCCTGGGCATTCCTACTCCTAGGTACTCACTCAGGTGATGTGAAAAGTTATGTTCACGCAAAGACCCTACACTAATGTTTTAGGAGTTTTGTTAGCAATCACCCCAAATTGAAAACAATCCATATGTCCTGTGATCAGTGAGTGGATAATCACGGCTATGGTGCTTCCGTGTAACAGAATCTACCCAGCCATGAAAGCAGTGGACCACAGGCTCGGGCAGCAGCATGGCGGACTCAGGACCACTACGTGAGGGAAGAGCCAGGCTCAGAAGCCTCTGTGCTGCACGGTTCCCTTTCTGTGATGTTCTCGAAACGCAAAACCAGGGGGACAGGAAGCAGATGAGTGGTTGCCAGAGGCAAGGGGTGGGGGAAAGGGTTAGTCACAAAGGGACGCTACGGAATTTGGGGGGTTGACAGAACTGTCCTATGTCTTGATTTTGATGGTGACTGCACAACTGGATACATATGTCAAAACTGGCAGAAATGAACAACAAAAAGGGGGGAGTTTACTGTATGTAAATTGTGCCTTTAAATAAAACGGAAAAAATAAATAAGTGCACAGAATAGAAGGGAAAGAATTCAGCCCATATATATTGGACTGGATATATATCCAGCCCATATATATTGGACACCAGTGTATCTGTCTCAAGGCAGGTGGCGACCAGACTGCAGACGTGCTCTCTGGGGTCCCTCCTTCCATCCCCCACGATACTACCTGTAGCCTATGTTTCTTGTGTAAAGAGCCATGTGCAAAAGTCCTTATAGATTTTACTTGTAAAATTAAGTTTGTCTCTTCTGACACTGTAGCCTTCCTGCCTGTGTTAAACCAACCTTCCCGAGCTGGAATTCTCTAGACTGCCGTGCTAGGAACTTTAAGAAAGTGTCAAGACTGTGGGTTCCAATATCCCCCACTTAGAGATTCAGGATGCCCCCTTGCCACATTCAAGCTTCAGGAAGTTTTCTAATAAGAAAAAAACACTTCTTTTTTTGTTTAAAAGCTTTTTAAACAAATTTGGGAATAGGACCCCCAGATACCTTCTCTGCATCCTCTCCCTCACTGCTATGGCCTGTTGGGATTCTATGGAACTGTTCTGTAAAACGTGATTTGGAAAAATGCTATGTATGGCTTGAATAACAGGAATCTCAGGAACATATTCAAGGCTGAGTTACAATCATCTTAGATTCTGATAAATTTGCCTTTTCTTTTGATCTCTATAAACTGTTCCTGTGTAGTCCATGCTTTTATCATCATCTGTGTTTTATATACATTGCATCATATTCTTTCTGGAGGTGGGAAAGGCAGAACTGATACATTTTTGGTTGAAAAATTATTATGAACGGAGACAGCTATGGCAATATATAGGGCAGATGTAGAAATGAATATAATCCAAACAACCATCTAGAAGATGATAATGCCAGTTGATGATACAAATGTTTGGGGCCTCAGTGTGTGCTTGACACTGAGTTCTGAATTAAAGGCGTGAAGTTGAAGAAGATATTGCCTCTGACATCAAAGACATCACAATCTAGTAGGAGAGAGATGAGCAAGCAGATAACTCTGATATTCAGGGTGGAAAGCTCAGTGCTGTCATATAAGCACTCAAGACAGAGTGACGGTACAGCTCCATTTGGGAGATCGGCTCTGTTTGGGGAAGGGACTTCATGGATTGGACACTTCCATGCAGATCAGAAAGGACATATATTGGTCCTGGGAAGCCAGATGAGAAGGGGAAGTTTATTTGAGACATAGTACACAGCATGCACCACTTTCTATATCTTTTTAAGATCTCATTTGTGTCTCATCCTTCAGCTGAACCTAACCCAGGCATCTGCATCCTACTCATCACCCCGGCCACAACCTCCCGGATCCAGCCATCTCAGCCCATTGGTACTACCTCCCAAAGATCTCTCTACTCCATCCCCTTCTCTGCATCTCCATGTTCTTGACTCAGGGCTTGCATCATTCACTCAGATAACAGCACCTCTAACTGATCTCGTTGCTCCCAAACCCCGCAATGTCTCACAATGAGAAGTTGAAGGGATTACCGACAAAGCCGAACCCAGCATGCCACTACCTATTCTGAATTCTACCGTGGCTTCCCATTGCTGCAGGGGAAATCTGCACCCTTCATGATTTCTACGATTCCCTTTAATCATAAAATAATTATACATTAAACATTTTTGTTTAACTTAAAACCCATGTCATTCATTCACCAGTAATATCATGAAGCGCCAAGAGCTTTTCTTAGAAAATGAGTCCTTTGTTTGGAATTTCCAGTCTTCTTTCTTACATAAACCCCGCCCCAAACACATCGTCTATAACTTCCAATTTTGATTTCTTTAAAATAAGTGAGAACTTAAGAAAGCGCAGGCATTTTTAGATGCATGCAATTCTCCCCAATCTTTTAAAGTTAGCTCACCTACACCTAGTTTAATTGCAATTATTTTTAGTGACTTCCCTTTATAGACAGAGCCTTTCTACAGAACTAAACTTAGTTTTCATGAAAACAATTCTTTTTCTATTGGCGCTCTGATTCCATCAGTTTTTGTAAACTGTTTAATTACAATAACAAGCACAGCTGATCTTGGGCGGCTTTCAGCTCAACCTGGAGCAGAACAGGCAGGTCCACGAGACAGTGGTCATTGGGCTCCCGTGCTCAAGGGGCCAGGAGCTTTCCTGAGAGGGTACCACACACTGGGGGAGATGTCACTTGGGAAATCTCAAATGGAATAGCTGCTCTTTCACCTGACTTCTGCTTTACCAACTCCCCGGATAAACCAATACTGCTCTCTATAAAACGTACTATGGGACACTTCCCTAAACTAACACTCTCTCCTGTAAGCCTTTGATCAATCTGGAAACTACTATCCCAGTTCCAGGAACCAAGCTGCTTCTACTTATTTGAGAAACTGACTTTCACGCTTACCTCTATATTACTGACTTCCCTCATGCGATCAAATGTTCGGATTAAGATTTACCAATCAAGTGCTTCAAAGGCAGACAGCTGGGAGATGCAGCGACTCTTGGGAGAATTGGGTGCTGGAGATGGACTCTAGCCCACCTTTGCCTGAGGCCTGTCCTAGGCTGAGGGCTGCCTGGCCCCTCGGCTCTGGGTGGGACCTGCACCTGTCGAGCCCTGGCACATCTCAGGGCTGCCTCTGGGGTGACTGCACCTGTGCTTGCTGTATTTCCCAGAAACCTCCTCAAAGCTAATTCCTCGCCCCGATGGGTGTTGGGAGGCTTCCCTCTGAGCCTCCTTCCCACACCCCGCACTCTCACACATCATGGAACTTTGGCTTACACAGCATTCTTTCCAAGTTAACAGGCTCCCTGGGTATTCAGGGGGAATGAATTAAGCAAGGAGAGGCGAGGGGAGGGAAGAGGAGGGGAGGGGATGGTAGGGGAGGGGTGGGAACGGGAGCAAAGAAAGAAAGGACATATACAAACTAGGTAGCTGCGCAAGTCCAGACACTTCACTTTTCTGTAAAGATTTTTCTCAGCGTCAGTCTTGCGTTAGCTAATTCTAAGTAGCAAATGCTCTTAGCAGCACAGTGGTATTAAAATTGGATTTGGGAATGGACGTTCCCTGAAGCACTTAACTTTGCATACGTGCACTTCAGAGGTCCCGGAGCTAGAGCTGCTTGGAAGCAGGAACCCTGCTCTGGTTCTTGTGGGGGAGGGGCACTAGTGGCAGCAGTCGGGGCCACGCAGTGTGCTGAGGTCCCAGCCCATTGGGGACGCCGTGATGTGGTTTCATTAACTCTGATTTTCACACTGGCTGATTGTCCCTTGAAGCTTCTCCTGGTGTCAAAAATGGCCTATCACGGAGGTTTTCCAATGTGCTGGGTCTTAGAACCCCCTGGAGCTATCGGTAGAAACAAAATGGGTGCATCTCATCCCAAATCTTCTAAACCAGAACTGAGGGGAGGCTTTCAAAGGTGGTATTAGTCTGTTTTCTGTTGCTTACTACAGAATGCCTGAAACTGGGTCATGTATAAAGAAAAGGAGTTTATTTCTTACAGTTACAGAGGCTGAGAAGTCCAAGGTCAAGGGGCTGCATCTGGGGATGGCCTTCTTGCTGGTGGGGACTCTGAGAGTTCCGGGCAGCTCAGGCGATTGCGTGGTGAGAGGGCTGCATGGGCTGCTGGCGCAGGTCCCTCCTGCTCTTCTCATAAAGCCACCAGCTCCCTTCCCATGACAACCTGTTAATCCATTAGCCCATTAATCCATTAATTGATTAATCCACAAATGATTGATCCACGCATGAAGGCAGAGCTGTCATCACCCAATAACCTTTTAGAGGTCCCACCTCTCAATACTGCCACATTGGGGGTTCAGTTTCAACATGAGTTTTGGAGGGGACATTCATTCCATAGCTAAGTCCTCAGAGTCACTTTCTGCAAACTCATCATTGTTCAAACCGGGAAACTGAGGCTCTTCTTTCTTCTGGCTGCCTAACGCAGAGTGGGGAACTGCAATTCCAGTAGCTTCCAGTGGCTTCAGAAACAGGGACACTTTGACATCTGACCTTGAAGTCAGAGAAGGTACTGAAGGCTGTTGCGGGCAGATGGGCAGGTGAGGAAAGGTGTCCTTCCTCAGGATCCCATTGAGCCCCATGCCTGTGGGTGCACAGGTCCTTTCAGTCCCACCAGGGCTAGCGGGCACTGATGCTGCTCACATCTGGGCCTCCCACTGCGGAAGACAGCCAAGTCCAGGGAAAGGAGATTGTAACAGATGATTGATCAATCAACCAATAGACCGATGGATAAACGATAGATAATTTGATGGTACAATATCTGGTCTAGCTAACCCTGACTTGTCTCCACAGAGCTTGGTGTGGTGTGACGTGGGTCTATCAGTCTCTGTGCCTGTCTAAGCCTTGCATTAGTTATTGGCAAAATGAAAGAGCTGAGTTAATCATGGAATCCTGAGCCCCCTCCTGTGAGCAACCTGGCATTTGGGGAGGAGGCGCGTGCGTCATGAACTGCACGCGTTACACCTGCATCGTGGAGGTGGTTCAGGTAAAAAGAGGAGGGATGGGAATAAACTCCATGTGCAATGGAGGCTGGAGTGATAAGGGGAAAGAATTGCCTTTTAAAGAAAGTGGGCCAAATAGAGTGGGCTTCTACCGAAGGAAGATACGTCAGGACTGGGGGTAGAGGCAGTTTTAAGTGGGTGCAGCAGGTGGCTCCTGATTAGAAATCGCCAACCTGAGCCTTCCCGAGCAGTCATGGTGGGGTGGAGAGAGGACCACAAATCAGATTTCCCTAAGCCCCTTTCCCATGGTGCTGGGGCTCTGCCAGCGTGACCAGCACATCAGCTGGGGTGCGGGTAGGTCCTATCCTTGGGGGAGGGAATAGATGGTGAAAACGAAGAAATTCTCCAAGTAGCATTTCTTTTATCAGGAAGCATAGATCTTGCAATACGACTGCATTGATTTCCAGTCTCTCTGAAGATACACTTTTCAAAATAAACTCTGGGCCAAAAAGTCCCTGTGGCTGGAGAAGGAAGCCTCAGCTCCAGAGGGAGCTCCCAGGACACGGGGCTGAAAGAGCTTGGTGGCTTTCAGGCACCTTTCTTTCCGGGGAAATGGCATCAGTCAGCCCCCAGCAGTGACAGAGATGGAGTGCAGAAGGTGGGACAGCCCCGTGCAGGGACCAGGAAGCTCACTCGCTTTAGAATCTGGAGCAAGATGCTGCCCCTCTCTGAGCTGCAGTTTCCTCACCTGGAAAAAACAGGTGATGGGATCGCCTAAGGGGCCTCTCTCTCAGAACATCTAACTCCAGCGCTCAGGGAAACCTGATGCTAATTGGGGGAATTGTTTTAACATTGTGTTTCGACTCTGTTGTGGTATATATGCATATGTGTGTGCATATAGTATATATGCTTATTTTCCTTGCTTTGTCAGCCGAGAGGACCTAGAAGCAGTGACATCCCGGCGGCAATGAGTACACCGAGCACCCAGATCTTGGTTTCTAACACCATTCTCCAATAAAAGGAACCGCTGCTCCTTGGAGAAATAACTGACTCTAGGACTGAAGCAGGAAACAGACACGATAAGCCTGAGCACCCTGTAGTGTCTGGAAGTAAGGTCTAAAACACACACGCACAATGGGGGTGTGTCAAGGGACACAAGAGCCAACGGTAAGAGCTCCCAGTTTAAGCGATAAAATAAATACAGTAGCTCATGTATGAGTCCGTGCTGATATAACTAAACGAGTGAATAAATAAAGAATTGGGGGAGAGGAGAAAAATCTCCCGTGCAGAAGAATTCTGAATAATTTACGTAGACACTCCATCCTCAAGGAGGTGGAGCATAGATTCCAGCTGCTTAAGAGTGGCCTTCACATAGTGACTGTCTTTCAAAGAGTACAGTATACAAAGGGGGCTTTAAAAAAAGGAGTAACCCCTACAGTGGAGAAACCTGACAAGCCCACCTGAGCCAAGTGACCCCAATTAGCAGCAGGTGATGTGCCACATTGATAGCATGTGCCCCTGACATGACGTGACGAACAGCACATCAACTCCGTGGGCTCCTCACCTAAACCCAGAGCACCAGCCTAGTCATGACGAAAAGGTCAGCCAGATTCCACCAGAGGGGCATCCCGCAGAGCGCCCGCTAGAACGCTCCCCCAAACCGTCAAGGTCGTCAAAACAAGGAAAGTCAAGGAAACCGTCAGAATCAGGAAGAGGCTAAGGAGACTTGACAACAAACATAATGTGGTGTCCCAGATGGGATCCCAAGAGCTAAAAGCTAAGAAAATCTCAATATACAGTGGACTTTGGTGACTAACGTTGGTTCATTAAGTGTGGACAATGTACCACACTAATGCAGGACGCTAACACTAGAGGAAGCTCTGTTTGGGGTATGTGTGAACACTGTGCTATCTTTGCGACTTTAGTGTAACTCTAAAAATATATCCTAAGATTAAAATTTTTATTAAAACAATAACAACAATGAGAGGAGGAGAAGGACAGTTCTAATAGTATATTCCCAGAGTAACTTCAGCCTGCGCTATAGGAGCCGTGTTTGCTTATGCCTCCCAGGGCTTTGGTAATTAATCATGCATAACAGATAGGTTTAAAATTAGCCTGGGTATTTTGGTAACAGCTGGTCCCCCCAACCCCCCACAATCCATAATATGCAATGTATTTGGACAGGCTGGCCCTGCGAGTACTGCCGGGGGGCACAGGGGATTTGCCTGCCCCTGGCAAATGGTCCTCTAGGTCCCCCGCTGAGGGCCCAGCTAGGAGACCTGGGAACCTGGGTCCACACCTGCCCCCTCACAGCCCCGCCGGGTCCCCCTGCTTGTGGCTGCTCTGGGGCGGGGCAGGGAAGCGTGTGCTGTGCTGACGCTACAGCAGGCTCTGCCGTCCGCCAAAGGCCCGGCCTCCCTCCCGCAGGCGTGGTGCTGTTCCAGGTGGGAGGCTGCAGCTGGAACCTGACCTGGGTGGCCAACGGGAGGGCAGGGCTGGGGTGGTGGGGGCAGACGGCACGGCCCCCAGGAAGAGTTAGATAGGCCCAGCTTGCAAAGCGGCAGAAGGTGCTGGAGAAATTTGCTTCATCTCTCCGAGCCTTGGTCTTAACATTAGTTTAAAAAAAAAATAAAAGAAGGATTTAAAAATCCAAAGAGGAGCGAAGGGACTCTAATGGGATAATACTTACAGAAGGGCAAAGTGGAGCCGTGCGGCACCGTCTGCACCGCGTGGGCTTCAGCTCCACGTGGAGGTGTGCCAGTGTCCTCCTGTCGTGGGGAAGGTGTGGCACCCGCAACTCAGTGAGTAATCGTGCTCTGACGACAGCCACGTGCGACCTGGCCCAGAGTGACTTAAATGAGTGCGGGGTTTCTGTTTCTCATGAGACGGGGTTCCAGAGGAGCTGAATTCTGCCAACAGTCCGAAGGGGCTTGGGAAAGGACCCTGAAGGGGCTTGGGAAAGGACACAGCTTGACGCCAACCTCGTGAAACCCTGAGCAGAGACCCCGACCACGCCAGGTCCGGCCTTGGGCCCTGCGGGTCTGTGGGCTCACAGTGGTGCAGCTGTGAGCTGCTCGGGGTGTAGCCGTTCGTTACACAGCTAAGGAGAACTGGCACACCTCCCTGGAGCACGCGAGGGACCGCCGAGGCCGTGAGGAGGCCCGGCAGGAGTGGGCGGGTGGCCTCCCGGGAGGCGGAGGCGAGGATCAGGCGGCAGGGAGTGGGCTCACGGCGGGTCCACTCTGGCCTCCCGTGTGCTCGGGGGCCAGGAGGGTCCGTGGCTGAGGCTAAGTCCCCACCTCTATGAGCAGGGATCATCGAAGAAGTCAGGCGTTCTGAGCATCCGACCAGACGTCGTGTGTGAGAGCATCCTGTGAGTCATAGAGCCGCGTGTCCCGGTCCCGACCGCCGCTGCTGTCTGGCACAGGGACCGAGGCGGCAGCCCCTGCCTTTGGGAGCTGAGCCCCTGTAGGTGTTGGGGGTCTCCCCAGCGCCAGGATTCTGGGTCCCATTCACAGCGCACACGTGTTGCTCTGGGGAAGTCGTGTGGGTTGGGCAGGAGTGGCCTGAGCCAGCATATCCCATCCCTCTGGCCACAGCCTGCGGTTCCAAGGTGGCCCTTCCAGCGGCATGGGACAGGGCAGGGCCACCGAGGCACCAGGGAAGCGCTGCTTCCCGCTCCCCCTCGGCGCTGTGGGGGGCAGCGCAGGGCCCGGGGCGAGATGAGAGCGGCAGAGGCTGAATCTGACCCGTGAAGCAGCCAGGGGCCCATCCCGGGGTGGACAGGCTGGCTGTGCTGCCGCTGAGTACACACACACACACACACACATGCGCGCACGCACACATGTGCACGCACACACACACACCTGGGCATGACGCCAGCCATCACGTCCCAGCCACTCGTTTGGCCCATTTATGGCTCCGTGGAGTGCGTCCCGGCAGGTTCCAGATCTGCCCCAGACCCTCTCGCAAGTGGAGCCTGCGACACTCAGTTCCCGTGACCAGAGAGAAAGGTGAGTCATCAGAGTTGACCCGGCTGCCACTCATCTCCTCTGCCACAAAGGCCAGGGCGCCCCGGGCCCTGCGCTGCCACCCACAGCACCGAGGGGAGCGGGGAGCAGTGCTTCCCTGGTGCCTCAGTGGCCCTCCCTGTCCCATGCTGCTGGAAGGGACACCTTGGAACCGCAGGCTGCAGCCAGAGGGATGGGACATGCTACGTTTATTTAAAAATGTAACAACAACAAAATCCAAAGACACAGATCCACTCTTTACAAAGAACGAAAATGACAAGCAGATAATAAGGCCAAAGGCCAAACATTTTTAAAATGTTCACAGCCCAGGTCTCACAGGTGTGCTCTGGAGAGGATCCTGCGATTGTGAAAGCTGTGTGTCGCCGTGTGTCGCCGCGGAGATCCTGCCTCCCATTTAGGCAGTGCAGCTAGGCTGCAGAGCCACCTGCACCCAGGGAAGCCCCAGTTGACAGGCCTGGTAACTCCCACGCCCCAAGCCACACGGGCACCATTTTGTTAAACCAAACAAAGCCAGCTTGTGAAGCCCCGACCTGGTGCTAGAGGGAGGTGGAGGGGCCAGGCCGGGGGCCAAGGAGCAGGTGGTTTGAGGGTAATTACTGGGTGTTTCAGGGCTGGGGGCCCCTGCCCCCCAGAGGGGGCTGCTTGTGTGACGGTGAGCCCCTGGCCCCGCCGCTCCACCCCTCAGCCTCAGACACGGTGTGATTCTGCCCCTGGCCCGGCCTTCCCAGGCACAGAGGGAGGCTCTCCCTGGGACGCCTCCTCCTCGCACTCCTTAGGCACGAAGCTGCGGAGCACAGGCACAGAGACGGCGCCACTGGCCTCCGTCTCAGGGCGAGGCAAGAGCCACCTTTGCAAATCAGCCTCTGGAGGCCCTAACGTTGAGGGAAAGAGTGGTTTCGGGAATTCTCCCTAGGCTAACTTTCTGGGAGAAATGTTTGTCTCAAACGGCGAAAGGTGTGCTGCGTCTCTATCCATGGCTGTCACAGGAGTCCAGACTCCATTTGAGGATCTCCTTTTGCAGCCTTTTGAGAGTACACATAGCCATGCCAACCGTCAGGCACACGCAATGGGCTCAGGCTGTCTATGC